>SNQJ01S0030580.1:150781-164614 GCA_010110895.2 Picea sitchensis | reverse complement strand
AAGGTACCAGTCCCACCAACATTCCTGCTTGAGTGGTTCCTTAAGTCTTTGGTCCCACAGTTATCCAAAGACATCACGACGTTTGGAGTTTTCTCCGAAGAAGATGCCATCATGAGGGCTCAACAGTTTGAGCTCATCTATTCTCAATCCGATTTATTATACAACATCTTTCCAGATGCGCCATGTTTAATACTGGATAAAACTAGACAGAGAGCTAGACCACATGCCGATGGTATTGTTGGTTCAGCACAAACAAATCCTGCTAAGCAATTGACAAAGCAGTTGCAGTAGTTATCTATACAACACACAACAGATAGCCAAACTACTACTTTGGCTGCTCCCCCTACCAAAACATCAGAAGTACACACAGTGCAGTCGACTAACCGAAAGGCCACCCAGCAGCCTGAAGGGAATAAAAAACAACGACATAAGGGTAAGGGGGATAAGAAACCCACCGATAATGTTGATGGGGACAACACTGAGAGATGAAAGGCAAGGTAGCCATGCAACTTGTGTGTGGAAGACCACCCGACCCATCTATGTCCTTGACTTGCAGAAGCCCAAAAGTTTGTGACGTAGCAACAGCCTGATGTGTTGACCAATCCTTTTCAACATGGGAAAAATCTAACCCAAGCCTCTGTAAGCATGGAAGTGGGTAGCCAAGAACCCCCTCTGCCTACGAACAACCCCGCATCTGCAAACGTATATATGGTGAAGGGTGATGCTTTTATATCGACTAGAGCGTATGACTATAGTAAACCAAGCACTTCTGAGAAGGGTAAATAAGCTGCACTCCCATCTCTTCCTCTACAGATTGAGAAGACGTTGGGTGAAATAATGACACGCATTCCCAAAGGCACATTCAAAAAAGCTTCTCATAACCCAAATGCAAGGGCCGCCCAAAACTACTCTGTGGTGGAATATTTATCACAAACCCCTTGTGCGATGTCCGCTTTGGAGGTCCTCCAAAGATGCCCTTATCAGAGGAAAGCCTTGTTAACTGCTTTAGGATCTACCGAGACTTGTAATCTGGGTACAGTCATGTTGGATACAACCGACTTAAAACCTCATCTACCTTACCATGTAGCATTTCAGATAGTAGTGGCTTATCCCACAGAAACTTTTACTCAGAATATTTTCCGCACGGTGTTTGATGAGGGAACCTCGACATGTGTTATGTCATTGGCATATTGGAAGGCCATTGGCAAACCCGTTTTGTCTCCGTCACCTACTCTCCTCACCGCTTTCGACTGTCGCTCGTTCTGACCACATGGTATCATTCCTTCTTTCCCCGTGCAGTTAGGAGGGAAGACTGTGTGTGTTGAAGTAGAGGTAGTCGATGCTCCCCTCGACTATAACTTCTTGTTAGGAAGGAGTTGGACTTATACCATGCAAGCTGTGGTTGCTATAGTTTTTCGGGTCTTGTTGTTTCCACATAAGGGTCGGATAGTGACCATCGATCAATTGTCTTTCTCCAAACCTGACCCTGCATTGGGGGCATCCACGGTCCCGATGATTGATAATCCTCAACCAGGTGTCGTCAACGTAGGGGTTTGTTTGTGCCCATCTTTGATGGGGACCTTCGATTACATGCCCCCTCAAGGCGATATCATGTTTATATCCAATCACCATAAGGTTGAGATTTTTCAAGTTTCATCGTTCCGCATGACTTACTTCGATGATCCGTGGATACTTCCTTCCCCATCATCCACGATGGATGAGGCAAGGCACCCGGGTATGTCCATGCCCTTGTCCGCCACTGAAGTAGCATACTCTTTAGTCCAGCAAGCTTCAGCTAACACCAATCCGACTCCTGCACAAGAATTAGATCCACTTCTAGAGCCTATTTGGACTCAGGGATCTCTCGCTAACACCTATTCATTAGACTTAGTCTTTCCCTTTGACGAAGAAGTAATTGAAGCAATGACTAGTCTAGACAAACCTTGGGAAGATCTTCATCACAGATCATATTTCCTCCCAGAGTTAAGCCGAATCGAAGCAGGAGAATTCACCGTGACTATGACTAGAGATAGGTCTTATCATACTAATCCCTTAGCTACACACAATATCTATGCTGAGGATAATATGGAAACCATTGCTTAAATGATACCTATATATATCTCCAGAACCCCTGGCATCATAGACAATGTTTTCGTTAGAGCATACAACTCCCCCGAGGAGATGTCAGGAATCAACCCACAAAGAGTCTATCATGAGCTAACTTTGTTGTTTTTCAATCTCGCTTTGAGATCCGAAAGCAACATTCAGCGAGACTGCATTTATGCTTTTCGATCTTGTCCAGATTAACTGAGAAAAGTAACCATTATGGAGTCTTCTTTAAGCCCTTTTCAGACTCCTTAAAGATGAAAAGATTGCCGAGTGACCTTGTTTCTTCACACTTGTTCAATTGGTCCAGAAGAACGTTCCTTAAACGGGTCTTCTTTTAAACCCTTTTCAGACCCTCTAAACATGAAAAGATTGTCGAGAGATCTTGTGGCCTTTCACGCTCGTTAAACTGAAATTTGAAGTCACGTCTGTCCGGTGGTAGTTTACCCCTTTTTCGGTCTGGACGGTCAACTGTATGAACAAAGGTATGCTCTATGGAACTTTCATTCTTTAGAAGAGTACTCTCAGGTATAATTTTATCCCTTTTTCGGGCCTGAGGAACTAAACTTATGAAAAATAAACCCCCACAGAGTCCATAGTTAAGCTCTTTTCAGACTCCCTAAAATTGAAAAGATCGTCGAGTGACCTTATTCTTTCACACTCGTTAAAATTGGTCCATAAGAATATTCCTGACGGAGTCCATAGTTAAGTTTTTTTCAGACTCCTTAAAAATGAAAAAATGGCCGAGTGATCTTGTCTTTATCACACTCGTTAAAATGGTTTTGAATAGACGTCTTGTCAGTGCTAGTTTACCCCTTTTTCGAATCGACTAGACTATATTCGAAAAAGGTACCCCAATGGAGTCTCATTTTATGTTTTTCAGACTCTCTAAATATGAAAAAACACTGAGCTTACCTTCTCTGGGCTCGTTAAACTTACATCGAAGGACGTTACCATTGTGTGTTTTGTTAACCGTGTTTGCATACCTTATCCATCAGCCTTATAATAGTTTGCTTCTGTGTCTTAACACCTTTGGCCCCCGGAGGATTTTTCCTGAGTATCATTCTACTAGAACACCAATCTTGTCCTTGTGCTTTGAACTTGTATGTTTGCAACACTTGTTCCTTCATTGTAACGTAATATTCCTTTATTCTTTTTTTCACAATTATTGAAAAGAACAAAAAAATCAAATATACCCTAAAAAGAGGAAGGGAAAAGTATTTTCTTTATTGGCAGCAAAATGAGTCGCCCTTGGATAAAGCACATCTGTCTGTTTGTTCATCAGACTATGGGATGTAGTACGACCTTAGGAAGTTTTTTTCGCTATATAAAGTTGTTTCCTCCACCATTTGGTTATCCTTCCAAACATATGGAGAGTTTGCATTGCCTCCTGCTTCGTAGACTTATGATTAACATACATGTTTCCTGAGTCTCATCATTTTTCGTGCTATTGTCCAAGGGAAGTTTGTCACCAAGCCTGAGATGGCCCCTCTGCAATATGTCTCTTGTCCTCATACCCGGACATCCTCGACATCCAATCAAGTCCTTGTTCGAAATCACTGAAGCCTTCAGTCTGATCATCAATATTATCAAGTCCATGACTAATGAGACATCGAAGACCTCTGGGTAGTGCAGCCGTACACTCATATTACACTCCTGCCCGAGTTTTGAAGATTTTGAAGTTGTTGCTCGAACTCTGAAGATCTCATCTCCAGCCATCAGGCTGAATCAACTTCTGGAAGATGGATACTCTATATGTATATCTTTCTGATTTTGAGATGTAGCTCCGTTGTGTATTGTTCACGACTACTCTTTATAGTTATTTGACATGGATCTACAGTGTATTTGATTGGTAGCCATGGTTCTATTTTATCCTGAGCATGGGTATGCTCGCCTTGGTGAGACATTTGTTATTTCGCAGACAACACCTCTCGGTTCCTGATCCTTGGGCTCAATCGTTCAGCACATCAGTAAAGATTAGTAATGTATTTCGGCCATCAGATTCTCTTCTAACCTCACACATTAGGGGGCATCTATTATAACCCTAAATTGCACCACACACGCTTACCTAGCATCAGGACAACTCATATCCCTTCTTTTCCAAAACACTGCTAAACAACTCTTTGAAAATACTCTTGAATAAAGGACCACGTGCCCTAATCCATTACTGCACGCGTGTACATGCTGGCTGACCCAAAACAACCCGCATGGACTGACAAAAGCATGAAAAAGGAAAAATATAGCAAAGAAACTCTGCCCATTTACGTATTCCCATTGTCCCAACCCTTTAGCCTTTCCTTATGCCAAAGGAGATTCAAAGAAAAGAAGTTGGAGGACAGAAGAAGAGGAGCCCAGGATCAGGTTCGAGGAGTGGTGGCCGGTCTCAACTCTTGTAAGTTGACTCATTCAAAGTAATAAAGAAAGTGCTTTTCCCGTCCCAATTCATGAAATTTTTATGGTTTGATTAGTTTATGTTTGGATTTCTAACCCGTTAGTATATAAGTAGTATGCATGCATAGTTGTTGCTTGTCTTGGATGCAGGTCAGCTTTGGAAAGAGTATTGCGAACAAGGAATCAAGCACAACGGAGGATTGACATCAAACGTCGGGAATGAGGTAGGTTGATCTTTCCATGCATTTACTAAGAAAAGGGGATTTAAATCTAGGGATGAAGGTAGAAAGTAATTTCTCTTCGGTCATATCTGCATGCAAAGTCTAAACTCTATTTGCTAGTTCGTAGGGTGATTTTCCCCAACAACACATATGCCAACGAATATATCATATACCAACAGATTTAAAACATATATAGTATATTGTCATATTATATATAGCAAATAAAAAACACTATGCCATGTAAGGGGATCGAACCCGGGTCCTCCGGGATATAATCCAGAGGCCCAACTAACATGTCAACACCCCCACGTTTAGCAAGATTCCTTCCAGAAATAGAATTAAGTTGCAGTTAATGTAGATGAGAGATTTTAGGATCAAGCCTATATATGGGCAAGCCTTCCAAGGTATGCACACACTTCAAGGACACATATCCCAATGCACAAATATTGAGGTGCACTAAGTCCAAGATAGGTCATGAATCTCAAGGTAGTACAGATGCATTAAAGTATGTGCAAGTACAAACTTAGTTTTTTATTGCACCGTAAAGTGTGCCAAATGGTACTTTGACAGAATTTTAAGTATTTATATCAATTTTGCATGATTTTTCACAAGGATCATGAATATGAGGTATGTTTTGTGATTTGAGGTAATTTGTAAAACTCTTTTCTAAATTTTTCATTAATGGGCATTTAATGCATTGTTTTACATGCCAAAGAGCATGAAATTGAGCTAGTTTGGAAATTGGTGATTTTATAGCCAAAATTCTCATAATTTCGCAAGGATTTCAATGGTGAAGTTATTTTCTTGTTTTGAGTAATCGAATTTAAGAGAATCCATTAAATTAGCATATGTAAGTCATTTTACATGTGATTTTGGTATTTTGAGATTGAGAAAGCAGATTTCATTGGCTTATAGGGAACTTAAAGATGAAACAAAAGTATGTAACATGAGTTCTTTTATTTTATGTTGTGTCATCTCTCTAATTAGCAAACTAATCTTCGGTTTATGAGTATTTGGGTAAAAATCACATCATCACAATTCTGCAAACCACCCCAATACAATCAATAAATTATTATGTATCAAGTTAGATATTGCATGTATATATGTAAAGCAATAAGTGGTGTCTAAGGATTTTTGGATCATAAACTTTGTTATCAAATCTTGTATATTTGATTTCTTTTATTTTTAGTTGTGTTATCTCATTATTCTTCAAGTTAATCATCAATTTACAAGGTTTTGAATAAATAGCATATCAACATGTGTTCTGCAAATCACCTCAATATCATCAAGAATTATTCTGAATCAATTTATATGCTAATATGGGTTTTTAAAGATTAATATTGGTATCTAAGGATTTTTGGATCAAGTGGTATCAGAGTTAGTTTTGACATGTATTTGCAAGTTGATGTGACTAGGTTCAATACTCAAGTTGGTGAAGGTGTTTGAAGGCTCTCTATATAGATATTTTTTTGTAAAAGAACACATGAGTAAATCTCTCATGAAGTTAAGGCTCCAGAAGGATATTAACTGACAAATTAAGAAGGAAAATTATGAATTAAAGATGCAACTACAATCTCTTGAGGAAGAGAAGAAGAAGCTTCAAGATCAATTGATATGTCATGAAGAATTCCATAGAGTTATTTTTCATGAGTTGGAAAGGAAGTTGCAGACTAAGGATCAAATATTGGAACCATTCCATGAAGCTGGGAAAGTTGATAATGAAAAGTCTACAATGCAAGAGAAATTATCTCCTTCAAAATGCATGATCAAGAAAGATGATTCCTCGTATTCTTCTTCTCCCCATTAATATGGAGAATGCTCAAGGATGGATGAAGTAAGAATAACTTCAGGTGAATGGGTCCTTCATAAGTAGTCAATATTACCTTCCATCCCAGGGAAATGTAACAGATGTAAGACATCTCCAGGAAGAGATGTGCATTCTGAAGAGGGAGTGAAGACATTTCCCACTGGTAAAATTTGTATATGGTCTATGTGTCCATGTGCTTCATGTGGAACTAGTAACCATAATATGTGAAATGTCAAACAAGACAATTCGTGCAAGAAAATCTATCCAAGAAGAAGACTAGAGGAAAAGGTCATTTTCCAAGACAAAAGAAAAGGGGGAATGGAAAGAAGGGATTGTGGTTCCAAGATGGGAACAAGACTCTCTACTCTTATTTTGGTAAGAGTGGACAACATATAGAGAAGTGTTGGATACTTTATCCACACTTATGTTCAAAGAAAAATAGAAAATATGTAAAGGCACCATCCAGAAGATAGGAAACAACCCCAAGTGAAGTTAATAGTCTTGCTGAAAGATTCAAGAAAGAATGCTTCTTAATGAATAGTATTAACAGTGTGACATATGATTACATCGAGGTATGGTTCGTGGACATATGGCTCATATTGACACATGACAACGATGAGATCAATATTCCTAACTTTCTCATAGATTGACACAAATTTCTATGTAGGATCTGGAACTAACACCAAACAAGCAATAAGAGGGTTTGGATATGTAAAATTCTAGCTCAAGTCATGAGGATTTATGGGAATAGAACATATGTTATATGTTCCATATTTTAAACTAAACCTACTCTCATTTGCATCTTTCAAAGATGAAGGATATGCAGTCTCATTCCAGGATGTCCAAGTACTTTTGTATTCAAGGGAAGCTACTCAATACACTGCAATAGTTCTTGGTGCTCGAAAGGAGAGTTTGTATAGGTTAGTTGGAAGACCTAAATTGGGTCTAATGGTTTCTTTGATTCATCATTAGATTTTTTTTCAGATTCAATGTCAGATTCAACATCAGTGTCAGAGGAATTGTCAGAGATAGGAAGTTGTGAGACTCCCTCCAGTACAAAAGGAAGAATGAGTCCATGAAGAAAACCATCTATTAGAAAATATTTCATTCTAAATATGTATATTTGTAAATTTTGAGTTAATATGCATATGTAGACACCATCTAAATCTATTTTTTGTGTTGTATTAGAAGGCTTGTAATCCAGTAATTAGAGAGTGTTAAGAGTGAGATGAGTCTTGTAAGATTTCTATATAGCCACCTTATCAATTTTCAAGACTGAGGAAAGAGGATCCAAAAATGCTAAAATTTTGATCATCTCAAATGTTCTCAAAAAGGAATTCATTGCAAAGAGATCTACAATATCTTTCCAATGATGCAAAAATTGCCTCAAATGGGGTTCGTATGCAAATATTTTAGTAGGTCAAAGTTTTGGTCAAACCAGGAAAAATGTCAAATTCAAAGGTGACATGTGTCACCACTAAGAGAGTGGCATGTGTCATGTCTATACAACTATTAGGATGGTGTCAGCAAGCTGATGTGACAACGCGAGAGGTTGTCACGTGTCACTCATTTTTGGCATTTTCAGGCACCCATGTGGACAAATAAAAAATGTCACTTGTCATTTGTATGCTAACATGTCATATATATGATGACATGGAAGGTGACAAAGTTCAGGTACACTCAACATCTGTATGCTGACATGGCAATGATTGGGTAGTGATGTGATAGGTCGTATGATCCATGTGGCACCACTGGAAGGGTGACACATGGCCTACCATACAGTCTATGTGGAGGATAATTCAACATGTGACATGGAAGGGGTTGTACAATAGTGGCCAATGATAGGATGCCACATGGGCCAATCAAATGGCACCACGTGGCACCTTCGAGAAGGCCAAGTTAGCTGAAGGATCGAAATGGTTATGGTCTCGGTGGGTTTTGAACCATTGACCTTCCATAGAATTCAGGGATTATTCCAAATTCCAAATGACTTAACACACCTTTTGTTGGACATATTGTCATTGATGTCAACATTCGATGTCATTACATTATAATGATGAGTTGGTATGAACAAAGAGAAGAAAATCCATGTACAAAAGGAATAAAAAATTAAGAGCTCGGGAGGGTTAGAGACTAAAGATCAGAAGCTCAGAAGGGAAAGTGCATTGCAGAAACACGATCAGATCAAGTCATGACCATTGGATACGCAAGCACCATATCAAGGGCAGGGATTGATTGCAGAGCGCGAAGGGAGAATTAAACAATGTGTTAATTCCAATCCTGCAATTAGTCTAGACCGTCAAATTACAAGAGAAGGATCGTTGGAGGACTGGTCAATGATAAGATCAAGTCATGATCGTTGGATATGCAAGTGCCAGGTCAAGGGCAAGGATTGCTATAATGGGAAAACCCCCCTATGGAATACACTAGGGTTCAACATGTAGGAATATCTAACACTCTAAAACTCTCCTACTTTTTATAACTACCCCGAATATACCCCACATTCATGCATGAAATACAAAGTGAAAAGATCTGGTAACTTTACCTTTAACTCCACGTCCAGTGTCGATCCTTTCGCGTTCGATTGTTCCGCTGACTACAAGTCTCCTCCCAAGGCTGAACTCCATTCACAGATAGATAAACAAGGAACTAAAAACATGCATCTCATATATAAATCATGGGTTATATGTTAGAATAAAGCATAAATCAAACACAAATATTTGAGACATCATATTTCGGGACAGAAAAAGTATTTGTTTTATTGATATCACAATGTTTACTTACAATGAGATCGACGAATTCTCCTTGAACCTGCTCTGAGCTCCTCTTCACCAAGCCCCAATTGTGCTTCCACGTATCTTTATCCTCTCAACCTCTCTCTATGGAATGGAATAGGCTTATGTTGGAGGAAAAAGGAAAGAATGGGAAATTCTGGTACAAATCTCACAAGGTGGCTGTAAATTCTTGGGGCAAGGAGGGGATGTGAAACGGGAAGAGTTTCACTGTTCTTATGCTTCTCTCTAGAATGATACCCCAACACCTCTGTTTATATGAAAAAAGGATGGTTATTGGGTTGGGTGACAGGCTATAGGTGGTGGGACAGTTGGGAAACTACCCAATAGCCCGCAATCTCAATGAATTCCTTGCAAATTTTAATTTTTGCAACTTTTGTGAGTATATGTGGGCTGTAATGGTGCATCTAGCATACATACGTGGGCTGTAGTGGTGCAGAAAGTGTGTGTACATGGGAAGTAGTGGTGAAGGGCGTGTACATCTTCAAAAATAGTGTTTTTAAGAAGAATTGCTCAGTGATGGCTTGGAAAAAATAGCAAGAGGGCCTGATGCCAGGTATGCATGTATGGTGCAATTTAGGGTTATAACAGATGCCCCCTAATGTGTGAGGTTAGAAGAGAATATGATGGACAAAATACATTACAAATATTCACCAACGTACAAAGCGAGTGAGCCCAGGACCAGAGTTCGGGAGGTGCCATCTGCAAAAATAATAAATGTCTCACCGAGGCGGGCATACCCATGCTCGGGATGAAATAAATCATGGCTTCCAATCCAATACACTGTATATCCATGTCATATAACTATATAAAGTGTAGTCGTGAACAATACACATTGGATCTACATCTCAAAATCAAAAGATATACATGTATAGTATCCATCTTCAAGAATCCAAAGATGCCTGATGGCTGGAGATGAGGCCTTCAGAGCTCGAGCAACAACTTCAATATCTTCAAAACTTGGGTAGGAGTGTAATTTGAGTGTACGACTTCACTACCTAGAGGTATTTGACGGCTCATCAGGAACACATAAGAGGATCTCGGTGATCAGGCAGATAACTTCATCAATTTCGAACAAGGACTTGATTGGACTTTCGAGATGGCTGGGCATGAGGTCAAGAGACAAACTGCAGAAAGGCCGACTCAATTTCGATAAAAAATTCCTTGGAAAATAGAACGACAGATGCTCATACTCAGGTAGCATGACATTCACATAAGTCTACGATGTAGTTGGAAACACAAACTCTCCACGTGTTTGGAAGAATAGCCAAACAGAGGAGAACACAACTCTATGTAGCGAGAACAACTTCCTAAGGTCATATTAAATCCCAAATATTGATGAACAAATGAAAGGGTGTGCTTTGTCCAAGGGAGACTCATTGTGTTGCCATAAAAAGAAAATAATTTTCCCATCCTCTTTTTGGGGTATATTTGATTTTTTTTTCTTTTTCAATATTTTTGAAGAGCTTGAAAAATAATAAAATAATGATACATTACAAAGGAGGAACGAGTGTCTCAAGAATACTAGTTCCAAGCGCAAGGAACACACTAATTCTCAGAGCAAGGAAACATGTGCAGGAAAAGGAAACTCGGGAGAATTCCTCCATGGGTCAAGGTGTCAAGACATAGAGGCAAAGTGCTACAAGGCTTGCATATAAGGCATGCCTCAAAGGTTCAGTTGAGAGAAACATGGAACCGACATTATGCCAAAGAGGCATGGATGAAAATGCAATTAATCAGACATGATAAAAACCTCCTTCAATGTAATTTTAACGAGCCCAGAGAAGGTAAGCTCATTGGTTTTTCACTTTTAGAGAGTCTGAAAAAGCATAAAAGAAGACTCCGCTGGGGTACCATTTTTGAAGGTAGTCTAGTCGGTTCGAAAAAAGGGTAAACTGGCACCAAAAATATGTCTATTCAAAACCATTTTAACGAATGTGACAAAGACAAGATCACTCAAAAATCTTTTCAATTTTAAGGAGTCTGAAAAGAGCTTAACTATGGACTCACAACCTTTTTCTAGATTTAGTCCCCTTAGTGCGAAAAAGTATAAACTTTACTTAGGAGAACTCTCTCGGTGAGACAAATCTCCTAAGGTGTACCTTTTCCTCCTTAATCTATAGGCTAGAAAAAGGGGTAAACTCATGGTAGTACATGTTTTTTTGAACCAATTAACGAGTGTGAAAGAACAAGGTCACTCGACGATATTTTCAATTTTAAGGAGTCTTAAAAGAGCTTAACAATGGACTCCGTAGGGGATGTCCTTTTGGACCAGTTTAACGAGTGTGAAGGAACAAGGTCACCCGACAATCTTTTCAATTTTAGGGAGTTTGAAAAGTGCTTAACTATGGACTCTGTACGGTGGTTCCTTTTTTGTAAATTTAGTCCCTCGGGCCTGGAAAAGGGCTAAACTTATACCTGAGAATACTCTTCTAGCAAACTGAAGTTCCTAGAGTATACCTTTGTTTGTAAAATTGACCATCCAGACTGAAAAAGAGGTAAACTACCACCGGACAAACATGCCTTCAAGTTTTAGTTTGGCGAGCGTGAAGGACAACAAGATCTCTCGAAAATCTTTTCATGTTTAGAGAGTCTTAAAAGGGCTTAAAGAAGACTCCAGAGGGCTATGACTCATGTATGAAACTGGTTAAGGTAGAGCCCACTACCAAGCTCATACCAAGAGTCTCTTCGATAGTCAACTTGGAAAGTCTCCCAAAAGGGAAGAAAACACAAACCATGGTGTAAGTCCTCCCATGGTATAGAAATTGTAGTCATGGCTTCAAGGATAGCCTCATCTGAAGGCAATTCAAAATCTGAGAAATCACACAAACAAGGGTCGACAGTCCCAAAGGGTGAAGTAAATTTACCATATTCCATATGACAATGGAGGCTCTAGCCAGGACTGGCAAAGTCTATTAGTGAAGAATCACAAGCACGAAGGCTTGAGGATCTACAAACAACGAGATCAGACTCAGAAGGAGACTCAAGATCACTTGGAGAAAGAGGGAGAAGCAAGGGCTCCCATGCCCCCATTGGATATACCAATGGATCAATTATTGAGACCAAGTCTCGAGAAGACAAACATGATTGCATAGGTTCCTTCTCAGAAGCAGTTGAACACCGAGGATAAGATGCCACATAATTAACCCATGGTAGGGTAGAGTCTACACAAACACTAGGAACATATAAAGGGGAAGCTTGAACTAACGTTGAATTAGGATGGTGATTATCATATGCCAGTTGGTTGATAGTGACAATTCTTCCAGTGTGATGGAAATACATCACCTGGAAGAGTGTAGACACCACAACGTTCATAGAATATACATAATCACGCCCAAGAAGCATATTAAAATCTAACGAGCCTTGCACTACTATAACATCGACAAGGAAAATCTTCCCACCTAATGATATAGGAAACTGAGGAAGAATCCCCAAATATTCACTAGGACATCTGTCAAAATCCAACAACTCATGTGAAGCAGACACAAGCTTGGGAGATCCCAAGACTTTCCAAACCAAGGAGGATAAAATACTTGCAGAGGCTCCTTCGTCCACAATATATCGATAAATGTTTGTTTAATTAACTTCAACCCTTATTTGAAAGGGTGTGGAAGAAGGAAGGCAAGGCTCAACAAGGTCATTCCAATCAAAGGAAACCATCCTAGAGCTTGGAGGGGGTGTTCTCAAAGAGAGTGGAATGCTCCCTTGTTCTGAAAGTATTGAACTGAAAATGCTAAAAATATAGTCGGTAGACACATCACTCTCCAAGAGAAGAGTGGGATCAACAGAAGATTGCAACAACATGACCACTTTGGTAGACTCGACACTCTCTAAGAGAAGAGTGGGATGAGTCAAAGACTGCATCGACGTGACCACTTTCTCAACCAATGGTTGAATAGGATACGAGACTACATGGTCTAAAGGCACCTCACCCCCCAAAAGCGGAGTGGGATCAACCAAATACTAGATCGGCGTGACCACTTTCTCAACCAATGGTTGAATAGGCTGCAAGACTACATGGTCTAAAGGAACCTCACCCCCCAAAAGAGGAGTGGGATCAGCTGATGACTGCATCAGCATGACCACTTTCTCAACCAATGGCTACATAGACTCTGAGGAAACCTCAGAAGACTCGAAATCAGAAGATCTTATAGACAAGGACCACAATCTTTGTACCTATAGAAGGCTATGGCATAAATGAGTAAGGTGATCTCCCTTGCAAAGATTACAAGGGAACTTATGTTAAGAACCAAACATCAATATAGCATAGAAAAACCTCAGGAAAAGTACTCAACGCCTTGACAAAGAGATAATTTCAGATAATAAGCCTCTTCGAGGGGGCAACCTCCTTTTACCCCACTTAAATGTTCAAGTACAAGATGACTCAAAATGAAAATGTCTCCTTGGTATATATAGGAGACTAAGAGGTATAATTACAACTAATGGCCTAAAGCCAACATAAATAAAATAACATTACTAATATAATATGCCCCAATTAAGGGGTAATGAGGCAATA
>SNQJ01S0030580.1:131392-150771 GCA_010110895.2 Picea sitchensis | reverse complement strand
TTGAAGATGAAATTCGAATTTGAGGCTAGGTGGTAATATTTGACTTTGTTGAAATCTTCACATATGCCTGCAAACATCATCAAACTCATCCAACCTTGATATAAAATGAAAATATGTTATTTTTCTAATATTTAATCACAAATTCACTTATAATACTAAAATGAATACAATGGAAAATAATAAGGGAAAACCCAAGTATCATTATGGAAATGGTATGATAAAAGGTTAATGGGACGATGAAATGTAAGGAATGGTGAAGGGAAAAGAGGATATAAATGTGACATTTCTGAGGCCCAACAATAGTATTGTCTTGATTTGCATGCCATGGAGCACTATGTCCAAACATAGGCTTGTTTATACTCATTTTTATCGTTTTCTTAAGAGGAGTACGATGGTGTTTTTATTTTTGTGCTAAAATATTGTATGAAAATCTTAATCCAGATTGTCATTTATGAGTGCCACAATGCATCGTTTGGCGTGTAAAGAGGGTAAAATTGAGCTAGTTCATAATATGGTTGAGTTTATACTCATTTTCCTCATAATTTCTCAAGGAATTCAATGGTAAACTCTATATTTGAGTTTGAGCATCAAAATTAAAGAGTAACTTCAAATTTGTCTTTGTAAGTCCATTTTCATTGTAATTTTTTACATTTGAGATTAATGAAGAGCAGTCTCATTGATGAAGGGAACTCGAAGATGTAGTAAACTTTGTTATCAAATATTGCATATTTGAGTTCTTTTTTTTCCTTCTCTGTTATCTCATTATTCTTCAAGTTAATCATTAGTTTATGAGGTCTTAGATAAATAGTATATCAACATGTGTTATGCAAATCACCTCAATACGATCAATAATTATTATGAATCAGGTTAGATTATAATATGGGTTTTTAAATATTAAGATTGGTATCTAAGGATTTTTGGATAAGAGGGAGTCATATGATTAAATAGTAAAAAATATAAGGCAAAAATGGCCATTGTTTCTCTATACCAAAATAACTTCTTAGTGCTCACCGAATTTGTCAAGGAATTTGCAACCTTCTTCAAAGTGTCAACCTTCTCCAAAAACAACTTCTTTTATTCAACCATGTCTCTCACAAAATGAAACTAAACATCAATATGTGTTTTCTTTGACTGATAAGTTGGTTTCTTTTCTAGGAAGATTGTAATTTTACTATCACAATCTAATCTTACTTCATGTTGTACCAACCCAATATGTGAACACAATCTCTGTAACCATACTGCTTACTTACTTGCATGAGTGGTTGTCATGTATTCAATTTATGTAGTTGAGAGTGCCACTAAAACCTATATTTTTGTCATCCAACTGATTGCTCCTCCAAATAGGTTAAACACATACCCACTTGTAGATATTATGTGATCTAGATCTCCAGCCCAATCTACATCAAAAAAATCACGTATATCCGACACTCTATCCAATCATGGTCTTCCTTGGTAACACAATCCATAGCTAGAAGTTCCACACAAATACTTGAAAACCCTCTTTATTGTTGTCCAATTCTCCTTCCCTAGTTTTGACATATACCTTCTCAAAACGCCCACTGCATGCGAAATGTCCATTCTAATACAAACCATTGCATAAATCAAACTGCCAACCACACTAGCATATATAACATGGGACGTGTCCTCTTCCTATTCTTGCATCTTCGGACACAGATATAAATATAACTTTACACCTACAAGAATAAGGACCTTGACCGAGTTACGTTCTTACACATTTAATCTCTACAATATCATCTCAACATATTTTCTCGAATTCAACCAAAGTTTCATGTTTGCATGATCTCTTTTAAGCTTCATTCCCAGAGTGAATTTAGCAAAACCAAGATCCTTCATGTCAAATTTGGAGGATATATACTATTTCACCTCCTTGATAACATCCATGTTATTTCATACTAGCAACATGTCATCAACATACAACACTACATAAATGAAGTGATTACCAACTTGCTTGTAATATACACAATGATCATCCCTGATTCTCACAAATCCCAATTCAAGGATGTATGTTTCAAAATTTTTGTACCACATCCTAGGTGATTACTTCAAACCATATAATGACTTCTTTATCTTACAAACCAACTCTTTCTTTTCCTTTAATACAAAGACTTCTAGCTACTTCATGTAGATTTCTTGTTCCAGATACCCATGTAGGAATGTTTTCTTCATGTCCATTTATTCTACTTCAAAATCAAAAACATAAACAACAAATAAAAGAAATCTATTAAAAGTTAACTTGGCAGTAGGAGAAAAAAATTCACCAAAGTCAATTCCCTCTACCTGGGAATAACATTTTGCTACTAATAGAGCTTTGTATTTCTCCACTTTTCCTTATACATTCAACTTCTTCTTAAACAACCATTTTATACCAACATATTTTCTTCCAGCTAGAAACTCAACTAGATCCCATACCTCATTCTTATCCAAGGCATCCATCTCTTCAACCATGGCCTTCTTCCAAAGTTTATTGTCCTATGAATTCAATTCTTCCTTGACAGTTCTAGGATCATCATTAGTAATAGATAAATCAAAATTAACATAAAAATCAAGTGGACTATACCTCTCTGATTTCCTTCTTTCCCTCACTGATCTCCTCAGTATTGGGGTATTATGTTCTTCTTCTTCTTCTACTTCATATTCTTTCGTCGAGTCAGATTTTGGATCATCCAACTCAAACTCTATTTTCTCAGGTCCTTCTCCCCTTGGTAGGAATTCCTATTTGGGAACATCTTTAACCTCTCTAAAAACACCATCCCGACTATAGACAACCTTCTTGGTTTCTAGGTTCTAAAGTTTATATCCTTTTATACCATCTTTATAACCAACAACGATACACTTTCCAGCTTTATTATCTATATTACTCCTATTTTCCTTTGGAGCATGTACATAATAATCAAAACCAAGCAATATAAGATGTTCAAGAGAAGGCTTCTTACCAATCCATGTCTCATATAGAGTTATGTCATCAAGCACTGATGAGGGTGATTGATTGACCTGGTAACATGTACTACCCACTACCTCTTCTCAGAATTCATTTCCTAACTCAACACCACTAAGCATGCTCATTTACTTTTCCATCGGCATCCTATTCATCCTTTATACCACTCCATTCTGTTGAGGTGTGTATGAAGTAATCTTCTTCCTTGCTATACCACACTTATTACAAAATTATTTGAATTCATTTTGTTACACATTATTTTCATCACCCTTATGAACATTAATGATGTAAACCTATATGTTGTCTTCAGAGGGATCATTGGCATGAATTCCTAAAGAAAGAAGGGAGAAGAAATTTTCCTGAGAGATGAAATCATATTTTCCTTTGTAAAAACCCTAGTAAGGAGGATCGTCGCACCCTATCCTGTTCTAGGGGTGCGATGATCCAAGATCACCGCATGTTGTACTATACCTGGCATGTGATGTCGTCACAATTTGCTCATTTCTAGGGGTGTGACAATTTTTTGTACGTGGGAAAAATGAGCATCTTCTCGATACTTCTAGAAGGAGAAGCTTCTATGGTGAGGTGGCCTCCGATCGGTTTGGATCTTACTCGCTTTTTTTATTTAGTGGGATTATCCTAACCTCCTCACCCTATCCTCTTCATCTTTAAAAAGAGAGGAGCTCTCATGGAGGAGGTTAGATGGGAGATTTGGCTTGAGATTGTTAGCTTGGTTAGAGTGGCTTTGAGTTTTGCTTTATCAAGATAGATTGTGAGTGAATTTCAGATCTATAGTCTCAGATTTCTTGAAAAATAAGTGTTTCAGAAGCAAGGGACTATTGGAAGGGACCTTACAACATCAAGGCAATGGTTGTATTCTCCTTTTCACATTTTTAATACAGTAATAGATTTCTTTCCCATAAAATTGGTCTTATTTTATTATATGACTCCTTGATCACATACATAGGTTTTGTTGAGTATACATTGTTGCTTTCACTTCGTTGGCTTGTGTAGTTTTACAGGTTCAACATCCCATAAGACTTGGAACAGAGCGAGGATGATACTAGAGAGGACAAACGATGTTTAAAAGGTATGTCATTTATCTCTTGTTAGTTAGTATGATTGGCAATTAAAACTTAGTGAAAATTTTATATTCTGTCTTGTTTTGTTCTAGTTTCGGGGTGAAACTAGGAATATTTGTTTGTGTCCGCACTTAGTGATTAGTCCAATAACACATTTCCACAGAATTCTCCACCATTATCCATCTTCAATGCCTTTATTTTCTTATCTGGCTGATTTTCTACCAGAGCCTTAAACTCTTTAAATTTATCAAATACCTCATATTTATTCCTAAGAAAATAAATCCTTGTGTTCCTTGAGAAATCTTCTATGTATGAAACACAATACATAGAATTATCTAGTTATGGAACATGCATAGGTCCAAGAACATCACTATTTATCAACTCTAATATCTCCTTTGCTCTTGTAGAACCAGATGGGAATCTTGTTTCTATTTACCAAATATGAAATATTCATAGAAATAAAAATCCAGGGTGTAATTAGACATACCTTCAACCACACCTTTAACTTGTAGTGTTCAAAGACTTGTTTCTACAATATGTATGAGTCTTTTATGCCACATCATGGTCTTGTTTCTAGGTACAGTATGGATCATTTCTTATTTATTTATTTATATGTTCAGGGGAAATAGAAATTTTACACCCATTGGTATAAGTACTTTCCAGTAACTTGTATAGAGTTCCACACTGGATGCCCCTCATCAAGACCAGTGCTCCTCGTACCATCTTGCAAGTTTCCTTTCCTAATACAGTATCCACAATTGCATCATCTAACTTACTTACATATATTAGGCCTCTATGTAGATTTTGAATGTGTTGAAGACTAGGGAGAGTTCTAACCCTTCCATCTTTCAGCAACAACTTAACTCTTCCATGTCCCATGATTTTGATTGTCGATTCATCTCCCAGGAAGTCATCACCACAATCATACTTTTCATATTCAAAAAACCATTCACTATGAGGATTCATATGAAATGACACACTTGATTCGATCAACCATACACCATGATTTGTGTGTGTACTTATATATTCAGGGTAAAAATATCCTCCTTATTCTATGGAGGTTTTCTCCTTTATGGAAGAGGCATCATTAGATACCTTTACTTTATCTCCATTATTTGACCTACAATGTTTCTTATAATTCCTATATTTACCACTTTTCCAAAATTTCCTTAAATATTTTCCTCTAGATTTAGATCTAACTCTAGATTTATATCTCCCCCCAAAAGACTTATTTTTATTCCTATATTTGGGATGACCTCTTACAAATAAATCATTTGTGCTCTAACAATTCTCTTCTTCCTCATTCTCTTCTTCCTCATCTCTTCCAATAACAAGGATGAAACTACATCCTCAAACTTCAATGCGGATTGTGTGGTACTACCAACTGCTAGAAACATATTATCCCCGGAGTCTGGAAAAGAACATAACAAAGTAATACACTTATCTTCTTCCACAAGCTTAATATCAACAAAGACAAGTTGACTTACTAGACTATTGAAGGAATTTAGATGCACTATCATATAATCTCCATATTCCATCCTAACATGATACAAATTCTTTCGAATAAATAAATTGTTTACCAGGGACTTTGACTGATACAAATTCCCTAACTTTTCTCACAGTTCCTTGGTTGTAGCTTCTCTTGAGACATTTAGTAGCACCGGATATTGTAGGAAAATTAAAATCATACTCCTTTCTCTTCTATCCAGTTTCTCCCAATATTTTGTCGGCATACTTATGGCCCTCCTTAGGAAGCGCCCAACACACACATACAACACTATTTGGGGAGGATTGTCAAATTTGATGCACCCCCCCCCAACACACAGATACAAAGAATATAAAACATACCTAATAGCAGCATGCCAAGTACTTCACCAATTTGGATCTCAAACTGAGATACCACCAGGTACATGTTAAAGAATAAGACACCTGAAATATTTCCGTCAAGGCAAGGCAATGTCTATATGAATGACCGATCATTATTTTTTGTTTATGTAATGCATCAGATAAATTGATGCAATTGATGAATGATGTATTGCATCCCTATTCAAATTCATTTGTAATAGTATATTTGGATGGCATATTGGTTTATATATCTACCTGGGAAGAGAACATCTAATCTAAAATGGAGCCAAACCAATAAATGGGTGTAAGACTTAGTACATGCAAGATTAGTTTGACAATTAATGAAGGTTAGAAAACATTATAAATCAATGGAAATGAAAAACTTGAATAACAAAAATGAGAGTGAGAAATAAAAATGAGAGAATTAAATGAAAAGAAAGAATAAAATAGGAGAGAAGGACAAGGAATGGTAAATGAAGAAATATGGATGTTGACTTTCCCTTACCCCCATTTCTCCCTATTTGGTATTGTGTTTTCATTCTCAAAGGGGTATTTTGGCTAGGAGAGGAAGAACCAAAGAGAGACATGAAAATTTTGTTTCAGATATTTCTGAAATAAAGAAACTAAGCCCCATTTGAAGATGGTTTTCCCATTTGGTTTTCCAGGGTAAAATATTTTTTCCATTTTATGTGTCATTTTATCACTATGTTATGGATTTTTATTTGGGATATGTTAAATTATGTATTAAATATGGTGTATGATTTATTGTTTTTCTTAGCTACGGTAAGTATGCTTAGTGTAGTTGAATTCATAGTTGAAATAAAGAATTCTCCATTGTATTTTTGTTAGCATCATTCAAAATATCTTTGTTGAATAATTTTTTGTGAAAGACAACAACTCTGAATTAATCACCATCCATTTTCTTGTTGAATTAGAGATCAATGGTTATTGTTTCGACGTTTTTGCATTTCCGCAAGGAGTTTCTAATTTGGTTTCTTTATCATTGTTAAGAATTTCTCTTTCCTTCCTTGGGGGCGTTATTAGGAATTTTTGAGCAGACTTCTCCTTCCCTCGGTGATTTCTTACTTGCCTATGCATCCTTAGAAATTGTTGGGAAATTTTCCCTTACCTAGATCAAATTTCTGCATGCCTTGGCATTTTTAGACATTGTTGGGTGAATGCCTACAATCCTGGGCGTTTTTAGACACTATTGGGTGGATTTCTTCTTTATGGGGTCATATCTCTCTTCTTTAAGCATTTATTTTACCTCTTAGGGAGAATTTGAGGCCATCCTTGGTTGTCCAAGAGGCCATGGGCACTAGAAAAGTTTGTACATAGTTGTAGGATACCATTGGAATTCTAGTTTTTCTTCATTCTCATAAATATTTTATCCATTGAATACATGGGTGGTGAAATATACAAGGTAAATAATTTATTGATGTGTATCCATGGTAGAATGTAGTGAGTGGATCAGTGATAAGGTATTGGAACATTATCTTGTATTGTTGTTAAATTGATATTCACTACTTGAGCAATTTAGATTATATGTTTTTCCACTAGTCTTGGAAATTGCTACATGAGAATCCATTAGTTGTAATTATTCATCAATAATATTCAAAGTTTGGTCTACACCAGAATCTTTGCATTGCTCATTGTTGAGCTAACACCAAACATGGCTTTTCTACTCTCACATGTAGGTAGATCATTTCTACTTGTACTTGCTGGAGTTGAAATAGTTAATAGAGTTTTTGGTATCTTTACATTTACAAGAAGCATTAGAAATTGATAAATTAGAAGGAAAAGCAAGCATTGACTTTTTTTTTCCTTAACCAAAATACAACTACAACTTGATTTACCCTTCAATTGAATAATTGGCATATGAACTATTGTGCCCATTCGAACTCCTATTGAGCTAAGTAGTGCAACCTCCATAATGTTTGTTTCTACCACTTGCACATAATCCTTTCTAGCATGTACTTGAAAGTTGAATGGGAAAATTTACAATGGGATAAGCATTGGTGTGTCTCATGAAGCTTTAACCCATTGTATATTATTCATTGTAATGAATGGAACCACAAATTGTTTTGGGAGACACACTTGCAACTTGAACATAGAAAAAGACTCTTGAACCCACATTCTTACTTGGACACTACTTATCTAAAGAAAGGTATACAAATTTCTTAGTGACAAAGAGTTTGCATACTCTTGATTTTCGTTATCTTGATTGTTATTTCCATTGCGAGCTAGTTGTTGTGTGCAAGATACATTGAGAATAGAGGCCTAGTATCCTTTAAAAGATTAATCACTCTATAAAAGAATGAGAACAAATATCAGAAGAGACTTCTACAAAGGATCCATGTTGGTTAAGCGAGTGGGATATAAGTGCCTCATTTACATATCAGATGGTATCAGAGTAGTTGAATACTTGACCATGACTCAACTTCCAAAACATTGTATACCTCAACATGGGTAAAGAAAACAAAGAACGGTTGGAATATTTAAGGGCTAGTAATGTCGGACTTTGAGAAGAGAATTAATGGTTGAAAGAGAAGGTCCAATATTCAAGCAAAGAATGGAAGAGATGGAGAAGCACCTTGAGACCTCTACCAAATTGCTTCCATTTCTAAAGAAGAATTTTAAAGAATACCAAGACTCCCTTATTGCAATCATGACTAATTGGGACAATTATAGAGTTCAACTTGTACACATTGGTGAGTGTTGATTATTACAGTTGTGTGAGACATTCTCCAGGACACAAACCTGAGAGAGATCCCTTGAGAGGGTTGTGTGGTTCCTACCTGAGACAGAGATGGAACATAGAGATGTTCTCCTCCTTAAAAAGAGATGAGAATAAATCTAGATTATTCTCCTGTGTAACGCAGTGAGAAAGGAGATATGTAGAGTTGGACGTGCCTGTGGCTTAGCACAAGGTGAACGTGTGAATTCCCATAGACTTGGGTGCATCTCCATGAGACAAAGATGAAGATGATGTATTAGCCTCCTCTAAGCAGAGAGTTGAGATGATGAACTCCAGATGACTCTCCCGTGTAATGAAATGGGAAAGAAGATACATTGAGTGGATGTGTTTGTGGATGAGCACATGTGAACGTGATCCTAGTGGCTGAGCACTAGTGAGAGTGGTTCTCCTGTGTAATGCAGTGAGATAGATATATGTGTTGGGTATGTGTTATATTCTTTGCATATATGTGTGTGGGTGCATCAGATTTGACAACTGTGTCTGACGATCCCTCTAGTAGTGCTCTTTGTGTCGTGTGCGTCAGGATCTTTCCTAAGGGGGTCCCAGGGGGGGCAGGTATGCCCCCCGTGGTTACGCGCAGTGCCCCCAAATTTGTTTTTGGGCGGTTTTTGCTATTTTTAGTGGATTTTGCTCTTTTTAGCGGTTTACTAAATTAATCCTGGATTAAGGGATTAGGGTTTTGGTATCTACAAAATACCTAAAAAAATTGTATATATTGTATGGTGAATGGTGAAATTTGATATATGAATATAAGAAAGGTTTTCCCGGTTGAGGGTTTCCGGTATAAAATCTCTGTGTACTCTGTGTATGAGCCATTTATTAAATTCTGTTTTGCTTAAGAATCTATATGCATTTCTTTATTTCACAGGTTTAAAACTTACATGTGGTATCAGAGCTCATTTTTGGCTTTAGAGGGATGCCTTTGTTGCTGAGGATTTGGATCGGTCTTGATAGATCAAGTTGATCTTGGGTCTGTGATAAACCTGGGTTTAGTGGGAGATTTTGCAGTGGTTATTCGAGTGTATAAAGACGAATGGTGAGCTCTTCTAGAATCGATATAGAGAAGTTCAACGGTAAAAAATTTGAGCTATGGAAGCTTAAGATGGAGGATCTTCTTGTAGACAAAGAACAATGGATCGTTGTGGATCCTAGTACACAACCTACTGGTACACCATCTACTAACACACAGGCTACTAGTACACAACCTACTAGTACAAAAAATACTAGTACACCACCTGCTGGTATGTCGAAGGAAGATTGGGAGAAGTTGGATAGAAGAGCAAGGAGTACTATTCGACTATGCTTGGCAGATTTGGTGTTGTTGAATGTCTCAGGATAATTTACTGTGAAGGAATTATGGGATAAGTTGGGGAATTTGTATCATTCAAAGTCCCTAGTAAACAAGTTGTTTCTTCGAAAGAAGCTATATCATCTTAGGATGGAAGATGGAGATTCTGTGACATAACATCTAAATGTATTTAATACTCTGGTAAGTCAACTTGTCTCTGTTAATATTACAATTACAGAAGAAGATAAGTGTATTACTTTCTTATGTTCTTTTCCATAGTCTTGGGATAATCTGGTTGTAGCAATTGGTAGTACCACTCAATCTACATTGAATTATGACGATGTAGTTTCATCCTTGTTATCTGAAGAGATGAGGCGGAAAAGCATTGATAGTCATAGCATAGATGCTTTATTTGTAAGAGGTCGTACCCAATATAGGAATCCTGGTAAGCCTTCAGGGAGGAGACTTAAATCTACATGTAGATCTAAGTCTCCAGGAAAATATTTGAGGAAACATTGGAAGTGTGGTAAAACAGGGCATTATAAGAAATATTGCAAGTCTAAGAAGGTTGAAAAACCAAAGGGATTTGATAGTACCTCTTCCACAGAGGAGAAAACCTCCACTGAAGAACGAGGAGATGTTTACCTGGCATATACAGGTACACATGCAGATCGTGATGTATGGTTGATCGAATCAGGTGCATCATACCATATGACTCCTCACAGGGAGTGGTTCTCTGAATATGAAAAATATGATGGTGGTGATGTATTCCTAGGAGATGAATCGACAACCAAAATCATGGGACGTGGAAGGGTTAATTTGTTGCTAAAAGATGGAAGGATTATAACTCTCCCTGGGGTTCTGCACATTCCAAAACTTGTCAGGAGCCTAATATTTGTAAGCAATTTGGATGATGCAGGAGTGGATACTATATTTGGAAAGAACACTTGCAAGATAGTACGAGGAGCAATGGTGCTGATGAGGGTTGTTCGGTGTGGAACTCTGTATAAGTTGTTGGGAAGAACTTATACTAATGGGTGTAACAGTTATGTTGTCCTTGAGCAGAGAAATGAAGGAGACAAGACCAATATTGTCCCAGAAAAGAAGACCATGTTGTGGCATCAAAGACTGGGGCATATTGGAGAAAAGGGCCTTCGAATACTACACGGTAAAGGTATGGTTGAAGGTATGTCTAATTTCACTCTGGATTTTGATTTCTATGAACATTGCATATATGGTAAACAAAATCAGGTAAGATTCCCATATGGTGCTACAAGAGCAAAGGGGATCTTAGAGTTGATAAACAGTGATGTGTTTGGACCTATTCCTATTCCATCCCTAGGTAAATCTGTGTATTATGTTTCATTCATAGATGATTTTTCAAGGAACACATGGATTTATTTTCTTAGAAAGAAATATGAGGTATTTGATAAATTTAAAGAGTTTAAGGCTCTGGTAGAAAATCAGGTAGAGAAGAAAATAAAGGTATTGAGAACAGATAATGGTAGAGAATTCTGCGGAAATGAATTCGAAGAATTCTGTAAGAAGTGTGGTATAGCAAGGAAAAAGACTAATCCATACACTCCTCAGAAGAATGGAGTTGCAGAAAGGATGAACATGACACTGATGGAAAAATCAAGGAGCATGCTCAGCAGTGTCGGGATAGGACAAGAATTTTGGGCAGAGGCAGTGGGTACAACATGTTACCTGGTCAATCGATCACCTTCATCAACGTTGGATGATAAAACTCCACATGAGGTATGGTCTGGAAATAAACCCTCTCTTCAACATATTAGAGTGTTTGGTTGTGATTCTTATGTACATGTTCCAAGGGAAAATAGGAGTAAGCTGGATAAAAAGGCTAAAAAGTGTATCTTTATTGGTTATAAAGATGGTGTGAAAGGTTATAAGCTTTGGAACCCAGAAACCAAGAAGACTGTTTACAGTTGAGATGTTGTTTTCAGAGAGGTAAAAGATGTGTCCAAAAATGAATTCCTACCAATACAAGACGAACCTAAGAAAATAGAGCTTGAGTTGGATGATGAAAAATCTGAATCAGTTGAAGAAGAGGAAGCAGAAGAAGAAGAAGAAGAAGTACCTCATAACCTAGTATTGAGGAGATAAATGAGAGATAAAAGGTAACCAGAAAGTTATAGTCCACCTGATTTCTGTTCCAATTTTGCTTTATTTATTACTGATGATGATCCCAAAACTGTCAGGGAAGTAGTGAATTCAAAGGATAGTAAACTTTGGTAGAAGTCCATGGTTGAAGAAATGGATTCCTTGGATAAGAATGAGGCATGGGATATAGTTGAGTTGCCAACTGGAAGAAAATATGTTGGTAGCAAATGGTTGTTTAAGAAGAAGTTTAATGCACAAGGTAAAGTGGAGAAATACAAAGCTTGGTTAGTAGCAAAAGGTTATTCCCAGGTAGAGGGAATTGACTTTGGTGATATTTTTTCTCCTGTTGCTAAGTTAACTTCTATTATATTTCTTTTATTTATTATTGTTTCTTTTGATCTTGAAGTGGAATAGATGGATGTGAAGACAAAATTCCTACATGGGGATATGGAACAATAAATCTACATGAAGCATCCAGAAGGCTTTGTAGTGAAGGGAAAGAAAGAGTTGGTATGTAAGCTAAAGAAGTCATTAAATGGTCTGAAGCAATCATCTAGGATGTGGTACCAAAAGTTTGACACATACATCCTTGGATTGGGATTTGTAAGAAGGGTTGATCACTGTGTATATTCCAAGCAGGTTGGTAATCACTTCATTTATGTAGTGTTGTATGTTGATGACATGTTGTTGGTAGGAAATAACATGGATGTTATCAAGGAGGTGAAATCGTAGCTATCCTCCAAATTATACATGAAGGATCTCGATGCGGCTAACTTCATTATGGGAATGGAGATTAAAAGAGATCGTGCAAACAAGAAACTTTGGTTGAATCAGAGAAAATATGTTGAGACGATATTGCAGAGGTTTAATATGCATGGAAGTAAACCGGTCAAGGTTCCTATTCCTATAGGTGTAAAGTTATCTNATTGGGATTTGTAAGAAGGGTTGATCACTGTGTATATTCCAAGCAGGTTGGTAATCACTTCATTTATGTAGTGTTGTATGTTGATGACATGTTGTTGGTAGGAAATAACATGGATGTTATCAAGGAGGTGAAATCGTAGCTATCCTCCAAATTATACATGAAGGATCTCGATGCGGCTAACTTCATTATGGGAATGGAGATTAAAAGAGATCGTGCAAACAAGAAACTTTGGTTGAATCAGAGAAAATATGTTGAGACGATATTGCAGAGGTTTAATATGCATGGAAGTAAACCGGTCAAGGTTCCTATTCCTATAGGTGTAAAGTTATCTGCAGATCAGTGTCCCAAGACATAGGAAGAAGAAAAGGACATGTCCCATGTTCCGTATGCCAGTGCAGTTGGCAGTTTGATGTATTCAATGGTCTGTACCAGACTGTACATTGCACATGCAGTGGGAGTTTTGAGCAGGTATATGTCAAAACCAAGGAAGGAGCATTGGACAATAGTAAAGAGGGTCTTTAGGTATCTTCATGGCACTACCAGTTATGGATTTTTCTACCAAAGAAGACCAGGATTGGAGAGAGTGGTGGACATGCATGGCTTTGTTGATGCAGACTGGGCTGGAGATATGGATCACAGAAGATATACAAGTGGGTATGTGTTTAACCTATTTGGAGGAGCAATAAGTTGGATGAGCAAAAGACATGTTGTAGTGACACTCTCAACTATAGAAGTTGAATACATGGCAGACACTCATGCAAGCAAGGAAGAAGTATGGTTAAAAAGATTGTGTTCAGGTATTGGGTTGGTACAATAAGTAGTGAGATTATATTGTGACAGTCAGAGTGCGATCTTCATGGAAAATAACCCATCTTATCATTCGAAGACAAAGAATATTGATGTTCAGTATCACTTTGTGAGAGACATGGTTGAGGAAAATAAGGTGTTGCTGGAAAAGGTTGACACTTTGAAGAATGTTGCAGATTCATTGACAAAGTCTATGAGCATAGAAACGTTCTCCTGGTGTAGAGTAACATTGGGCATTGTTGTCCTGGATTATTGACTATATAATCCCCTGGACCCCTGGTTGCAAAGAAAACAACAAGTAGGAGAATGTTGGGTATGTGTTATATTCTTTGCATGTGTGTGTGGGGGCGCTTCAGATTCGAAAACTGCATCTCACGATCCCTCTAGTAGTTTTATTTGTGTCATGTGTGCTGGGAGATTTCCTAGGGGGGTCCCAGGGGGGAGAATACATGCCCCCCTTGGTTACGCGTAGTGTTCGGGGCAACGCCCCGAAATTGTTTTTTGGGCGGTTTTTGCTATTTTTAGTGGATTTTGCTATTTTTAGCAGTTTACTAAATTAATCCCATATTAATGGATTAGGGTTTTGGTATCTACGGAATACCTAAAAACATTGTATATATTGTATGGTGAATGGTGAAATTTGATATATGAATATAAGAAAGGTTTTCTCGATTGAGGGTTTCCGGTATAAAATCTATGTGTACTCTGTGTATGCGCCATTGATTAAATTCTATTTTTCTTAAGAATCTATATGCATTGCTTTACTTCACAGGTTTAAAACTTACAATATGGACATCCCTATGGATGTGCCCCTAGTGGTTAAGCACTAGTGGGTGTATGATATCCCTTGCTATATTGTTCAAGAGTCAGGCTTGCCTATAACCCTAATTGTAATGTAAGGGGTACAGGTCGACCCCACTTTAATCTAATTGATCATTAATGTAAAAGTTAATTAATCTGGTTATTATTAATTATATTGTTAATTAGAGAGGTCAGCCCTGTTGTGCCAATATACACTTTTGTTGACAATTCAAGTTTAATATAAGTAAAGGTATATTCCCCATTGTGGAATCATATCTTTTGTGTGAGTTTGGAAATTTCAGCAAGTACATCTTCTTGGGAAAAGTGCGCACCTCTCTTGGGCGCTAGTCTTCTAGGGTTTGCAAGCACCCTATTGTGTGCTAGGTTTTCTTGGTGGTGAAGGTATTTCTCTTGAATAATATAACAAAGTATTTGGCTAGGTTTTCTTCCATTGTTGAAAAGGGTTTCCCAGGATACTTCTTGTCTTCTTGTGCATGGTGTTTCTTCTTGTGATCTTGGTTGTTGTAACACAATTGTTTATGGTTTAATTTAAATGCTAAAAAGGAATTAACCTCATTCTTAAACCTTGTTTATTGAAAAACCAACATGGTTTCAGAGCATAGGTATTGAAGAACCCATTGCACAAACAAATTTCAACCATCCTCTCTCTTCTGCAGAAACCATACGACCCTCCTAGGGTTCCCAGAAAATCCGCACGGCCTACCCTTTTTGGAGTTTTCAGCACTTGGCACTTGGACATTGGGGATTAAAATGGCATAGGTGTGTACGTCCTCCTTCAGCACACCTCCAACAAGTCTCAAACTACAATTTTGAGCATTTTGAATTTTTTGCCCTACGGTTTCTAGGGTTTCGCTAATTTCTACAGAAAATCTCAGAATTGGGTTTCTGCAACTCCTTGAAGGAGCTATTCAGCTTACCACTGCTATCATATCCTTCAAATTCTTATTGTTTGCAGTCATAATTCCAAAAAAAACTAAAAGTGCTAGACTAGCCTAGCCATTAGGTTTTCTAGCCTAGTTGACAAGGGTTTGTGAAGAATCCAAAATTAAAATGAGCAAAATCATGATGGGAGGCAAGCTTGATGGTTCAAGCAAACTCAATCCTGGGAAGACAAGACCTCAAGGAGATGAATACATCAACATCTCATCACTCTCAGGTATGGTCCCTACCAATGATAATACTTGGTTAATTGATAGTGGTGCCTCCAGGCACATGACCGGTCTTAGAGATCACCTAACACATTTTGTTGAGAAAGAGACACATCTACATGTTGTCCTTGGAGATGATGCCAGATATAATGTGAGAGGATTTGAAACTTCTACCATCCAATTAGATTCAGATATGAAGATTAAATTAAAATAATTACTATATGTACCTGGAATGAAGAGGAACATTGTCTCTATTTATTACTTGCAAGACAAAGGCTACAAGATTACCTTCTCAGAAGGAAGATTTCTTGCATGGCACAAAGACTCTCATATAAATTCTTCCAAGGTAATTGGTGTCCGACAAAACAACTTGTACAAATTAACCATCAAACCAGTCCAGGGCCTACTACATGACACTATCATCTTGAGTGAGCTATGGCATATAAGACATTCTCACATTCATTATAGATATCTCCCATCTCTAGGGAAAATGGTAACAGGTCTACCATAAATAAAGATTCAACATAAAGGTGTTTGAAAAGGTTGTGCACTTGGAATAAATGTTAAAGGATTCTTCTAAAGAAGTGACAATAGATCCAAGGAAATCTTGGACATGATACATTCAGATGTGTGTGGGCCAATGATAGTTGCATCTCTGAATGGGTACTTATACTATGTACTCTTCATATATGATCACTCTCAGAAAACTTGGATTTACTTTCTGAAGAACAAGGATGGAGTCCTTGCAAAATTTCAATATTTCAAAGCTCAAGTTGAGAACCAGATTGGAATAAAAATCAAAGTATTAAGATCAGATAATGGAGGAGAATACACCTCTAAAGAATTCAACAATTTTTTTATTGAAGCAGTGATCAACAGGGAGTTCACAGTTCCTTACAACCCTAAACAAAATGGGGTTGTTGAAAGGAAAAACATAACTATCATTGAGACAACCAAAGCAATGATACATGATCAGAATCTACCTATGACTCTATGGGAAGAAGCATGTATGACAACAGTGTATGTTCAAAATATAAGTCCTCATTAGATCCTGAAGAACATTACTCTAGAAGAAGCATTCACCGGAGTGAATCCTGAGATTGGACACTTCAAAATATTTGGATGTCCAGTATATTTTCATGTACCCAAAGAGAAGAGATCCAAGCTAGAACCTTCAGGGAGAAAGGGCACATTTGTGGGATACAATGAATCCTCAAAATCATTTAAAATCTACATTATTGGTGAGAGACAAATTGAAATAAGCAGATATGTTACCTTTGAAGAAGAAGTATCCTTCCAAAGATCTAGATAATCTCAGATGGAAATTGGTAGTGAGACAATGCCTTCTCCCCCTTCAAGAGTTTAGAGGGAGATAAACATTATTCCAGTTGATCTAGTAGCTCCATTTGACCCAGTTGTTCCAATTGATCCAGTTGCTCCAAGTGACATACCCATAGATATTACAGTTGGACATAAAAGGCCTAATTGGGCCCAAGAAACTCTACAAGAAGAAGAGGGACATAAATCCCCTCAAGGAACAACCAGAGAGAGAAAGAGACCAAAGATATTCTCAAGCTACCTTTCAGCCATGACCCACATCATTGACTCATAGCCATATTGTCATGGAGAAGATTCGGGTGAACAAGTATGGAAAGATTCCATGACTGAAGAATACCAATCTATATTGAAAAATGATGTATGGGATATTGTTCCAAGACCATAGGGAAAGTCTGTAGTGACTTCCAAATGGATTTATAAAATCAGGCATGCAGCTAATGGAAGCATCGAAAAATACAAAGAAATATTTGTGGCCAGAGGATTCTCACAAGTAGAGGGAGTTGACTATGACGAGACTTTTTCTCCAGTAGCCCGAGACAACTCCATCTATTCTATCATTGCACTAGCTGCTTCCATGGGTTGGAAGCTACACCAGATGGATGTAAATACAACCTTTCTCAATGGTGAAATTCAGAAAGAATTTTATATCGAGCAGCCAGAATGATTCATTGTACACAACAAAAGATCTCATGTATGCAAATTAAAGAAAGCCCTATATGGTCTAAAACAAGCACCACATGCTTGGTACAAGAAAATGGATGGATTCTGATGAGCTTGGGCTTCAACAAAAGTGTTGTTGATCCAAACTTATGTTATCACATTGATGGAAATGAGTGTTTGATTTTGGTCCTATATGTGGACGACATTTTCCTCACCGGTCAGAGAGATTCATTATTGAATGTAAACGAGCATTGATTTCTAAATTTGAAATGAAGGAATTGGTGTTGATGCACTACTTCTTGGGACTAGAAGTATGGAAGATGACAAATGAGATTTTCCTGATTCAAGGAAAATGTACTGTGTAGATACTAAAAAAGTTCGGCATGACAGAATGCAAATCCATGCCCACTCCAATGGTAATGGATTTGAAGAAGATGAGTGATATTGATTCAGGAGAGGTAGATCCACACTTATACTAACAATTGATTGGATCAATGATGTATCTGGTGAACAACAGACCAGACATTTTCTATGCAGTGAATGTGCTTAGACATTTTATGAGCCAATTGAGATAGACACACTAGATAGTTGCAAAACATGTATTGAGATACTTACGAGGCAAAGTTGGTTGTGGTATAAGATATGCCTCCAATGTAGACTTGAGCCTGCAAGGATATGCTGATGCATATTGGGAAGGAAGCGCAATGGACAGAAAAAGAACCTTCGATTGTTGCTTCACTTCAGGGTCTGCCATGGTTTCCTGGTGTAGTAGAAAATAGAGCTCTGTGGCATTAAGAACCATAGAGGCAGAGTACATTGCATTGAGTGTAGCAGTCTGCGAAGTAGTGTGGCTTCGCAAACTTCTGACTAACTTGTTCAATCATGAGATGGATCCTACTACTATTCATTGTGATAACCAGAGCTGTGTAAATCTCTCTGAGAACCCTGTGTTTCATGACATATCGAAACACATCGAGATAAAGTATCACTATATCAGAGACATGGTGCAGAGGAAGACAATACAGATGCAATATCTTCCTACTCATGAATAGATCAGAGATATATTCACCAAACCACTTGCCAAGAAAAAGTTTGAGCATTTATGTGAGAGACTTGGCATGGTGGAAAATGTCTCCCTAGCTCAGAGGGAGTGTTGATGATTACAGCTGCATGAGACATTCTCCAGGATAAAAATCTAAGAGAGAGCCCTTGATAGGGGTGTGTGTTTCCTATTTGAGACAGAGATGGAACGTAGATATGGCCTCCTCCTTATAGAGAATTGAGAAGAACTCCAAATGATTATCATGTGTAACATAGTGAGAAAGGAGATCTGCAGAGTTGGACATGCCTGTGGCTGAGCACAAGGTGAATGTGTGAATTCCCATAGAGTTGGGTGCATCGTCATGAGACATAGATGAAGATGACGTATTATCCTCCTCTGAGTGGAGAGTTGAGATGATGAGCTCCAGATGACTCTCCCTGTGTAATGCAGTGGGAAAGAAGATATGTTGAGTGGATGAGCACAGATGAACGTGATCCTAGTGGCTGAGCACTAGTGAGAGTGGTCCTCCTATGTAATGCAGTGATATAGAGATATGGACATCCCTATGGATGTGCCCCTAGTGGCTG
>SNQJ01S0030580.1:49737-108851 GCA_010110895.2 Picea sitchensis | reverse complement strand
GGACCAATATCACCAATGTATAAGCTGATCTTATTGATGAAATCCAAAGACACACAATGGAGAAAGAGGACTTGGGTCCCTTCCCTCTCCAATGGAAGGCTCTTGAGGCCCTCAACTGATTTCTCTCCTTACAATGAAAGGATGGAAATGTGGTTGAAAGAACTCCAAGCTTGTTCACTCAAGAGAGGGGTGAATAGCTTATGAAATGCAGCCTACAATGTGTGTTGCCAAAGAATGAGTCCTCAGCAATCTCAGCAGCATGACAATACAAAGAATTCCTTGAGAAAATGGTGGTCATTCATGACTTTTTATAGCCAAGCATTGGGTTATTATGTGACCTCTTTTGAATGTGAAAAGGGGCTCTTTAGGGCACAATTAGGTTTTTGACCAGCCCACCATGAGGATTGAGCTCGGATTTGGTGTCAAATCGACTTGGGAGCCGATCCATTAGTGGTTGGGAGGCCAACCAATTTCAATAAATGCGTCGTTTAGCAGGCGCGCGGGTTTTTAGCCCCACAGCCGCGCCTTTTGCACATATGCGCGCCTTGTAAGTTACTGTTGCGCGCATATGCGCGCGCGCCCAGATGATGTAAAGCGCCCTTCAATTTTTTGGTCATTTGTATAGTTTTTGACCCTTTTGCAATGCTGTGGAATTAATCCTGTGCCATGAATGACTTTTTCTGTTGTGACAATGCAGAGTTCTTGTCGCCCTGTGCGAACGAAATTTCAGTGATAACAATCATGCCTCTTAAATCATGAGGAAAACCAATAGAGCAAGAGACAACATCATAAAAACCATCAAGAAGTAGAGAGCCACGACCTACACTAATCCAATCTTGAACAAGATATGGTAGTTACTACCAGGATTCATTGTATGGAAAAATTGAAAAGAGAAACAAATGCATCTTTCGCTCCCAAACCTCCTGCAATTCTCACATCTGGTCAAATATTTTCGGAAGTGTACAGGAAACCATTCGTGCTCTATATTGGACACAAGAAGACCTCTCTGGCAATCCCCAAGAATCCATCATCCTCTCAAACTAGAAGCTCAACAAACCAAGTACCTCACCCAACAATACTCTTTGCCCCACTTCCTTGACTCCCAGCCTCTCTTCTTGCCATTGCCCCCCTCCAAGATATGTTAAATTAAACTTTGATGGGGCTTCATAAGGTAATCTTTGACCTGCAAGGTTTGGAGTAGTCCTTCAAGACAACACAGGGAAGATCATTATATCTTAGCAGGGTACCTAGGGCATGACACTAATAATTCCGCAGAGATATGGGGCCTCATCAGGGGAATCCAATTATCCACAAGCCTAAATCTAAACCATCTAATCATAGAAGGAGATTCTCAAGTAATTATCTCGCTTTCCACCAAACTCATCAATGTATCTGATCCTGCCAAAGTGTCCCCAAGTTGTCGCCTACTCTATCCTCTTGAAACCTTACGCACTCTTCTTCATCCTTCTCTCACACTCATCCCTTCTCATGTGTGACGAGAGGAAAATAAGGTGGTTGATAAACTAGCTAATGAAGGCATCTCATCTCAAGTAGGGGACATCTTGATCGAGGCTCATCAACTCCCAACACCACCATTGTTGCTTCAGTGTATGGAGCTTGCACTCAAGGACTGTCCTCCCCGAAGGGATGACATCTGGTAACCATGTGAGTAGGGAAGTTTATACCCCAACCCGCCACCCTCTTCCTAAGTACCTTATGCATGAGTAGCATCCATTCGATTGGAACGGTGGTGCACCTATGTTGAAAGCCATTCTGGCTTATCCCTCCCATTTTGGCTTTTTCTCCTAGGGCATCCTCTCCTCCCCCTGAATGGAATTTTTTCCCCAGCTTTCCCAATGCCTTGAGAAAGGGGAAAGCCCAAGAGTAGGTCAACCTACTACAGCTTTATTACTCGGCATCGTCGTCCCGAACCCTCCGCTAAACCAATTATGCCCCCATCTCTCATGTTCACCTTGCTAGTCCTTCCTTGAATAATTCACCTGGCTCTACCCAAAATTGGTTGAATGACGATCAACCCATGGCTTATGTTGAGGAAGAGGTGCCTCGGGCTCCTCTTCCGACACCTCCAGACTCCTTCCTCTTCTCTGCCTCGGATATATTAACTTCACCCCTCACTTTTGTTCATCATTCCCTGGAAGACGATTTTTCTCTAGAAACGGAAAGTTGCCCCGTCAAAGAAGAAATTCCTACCGCGGGGCATAAAGAGGCGACTCCACTTGTTGGTGAATCTCAACCACCTGTAGCTTCAGCACCGGCATCGCCTAGCACATGGCACTTCTCAAAGGAGCATCTGCAACTAATTTTTGAAATGAGACAAGATGCAGCGGATCAATTTCACCGCTAGAATGGATGCTTTCTTCGATATCCTATCAAGCAAGCCAACCAAGCACAAATGCCCACCCTGTTGCCAATCTTATGTGTTGGCTCCACAACCTCTAAATGGTGACGGCAATCTGAGTTCGCCCACAGTCTAATTTCTTTTTTTGTTCTTTTTTGGTTAATATGTTTCTCATTTCAAAACAACCATGGTTGTAGATATGTTGNTTGAGGCCCTCAACTGATTTCTCTCCTTACAATGAAAGGATGGAAATGTGGTTGAAAGAACTCCAAGCTTGTTCACTCAAGAGAGGGGTGAATAGCTTATGAAATGCAGCCTACAATGTGTGTTGCCAAAGAATGAGTCCTCAACAATCTCAGCAGCATAAAAATACAAAGAATTCCTTCAGAAAATGGTGGTCATTCATGACTTTTTATAGCCAAGCATTGGGTTATTATGTGACCTCTTTTGAATGTGAAAAGGGGCTCTTTAGGGCACAATTAGGTCTTTGACCAGCCCACCATGAGGATTGAGCTCGGATTTGGTGTCAAATCGACTTGGGAGCCGATCCATTAGTGGTTGGGAGGCCGACCAATTTCAATAAATGCACCATTTAGCAGGCACGCGGGTTTTTAGCCCAACAGCCGCGCCTTTTGCACATATGCACACCTTGTAAGTTACTGTTACGCGTGTATGCGTGCGCGCCCAGATGATGTAAAGCACCCTTCAAATTTTTGGTCATTTGTATAGTTTTTGACCCTTTTGCAATGATGTGGAATTAATCCTGTGCCATGAATGACTTTTTCTGTTGTGACGATGCGGAGTTCTTGTCACCCTGTGCAGACGAAATTTCAGTGATAACACCGATGTGTATGAATATGCTAAGTGCTTGGTCTACCAGATCTGATCTGTCTTGTTGTTGCTATGTGCTAAAATAACCTAAACCTAAGTGAATGTTGTGGTGCTCTGTTATGTCAGTGGAGTAGATCTAAGTGGAATATTGATGAATGATTTATGCTAAGTGCTTGCTAAGTGTTGTAATCTCAGACATGTGTCCCAGTTAAGGTTGCAGACACCTGAGTCTTGCAACCACCCCTGCCTCTACCTCGGGTGAGACTTCATCTGCTTTGCAGGTGTTGTCGAAAGGGCCGATAGTTAGGGTTTTGTTGGTGCATTGTTGTAGCGTTGAACCCCAGGTCTGCCCTTGTGCCAACAAATGGTTCCATTGTCGGGACTGAAACTGTGATTGTTGGGAACTAAGGGAATAGAAGCTTTGTGCAAAGATTCATCCTAAAACTGTGGAAGCTCTGTGCGTGGATCTGTGCCCTAGTGCACAATATTTTACTTGATCTGAAAAGAGAAGGCTAGATCAGAAGAAAAGAAGTGAGATCTGAATGCTTTGTTCTCTAAGAAAAGTAAAAGTGGAAGTTTTTGAAAAAAAGAGGTAAGATCTGTAAGCTCAGTGCTCTGATAAAGGTAACAATAGTTAAAAGTTTTTAGATATGAAAGCTTTGTGCTCTGTAGAAGTAAGATAAGTGATTTTTTTTTTCTAGAGAATGGATCTAGGTATGTTTGATAGACTCTATTCTATCTTGAAAACTAGGGAATTAATATATGAAAGAAAGTTTGACATGAATAGATCTGATAGATATGTTATATCTATGCATAGAAAGAACATTTGGACTAACAAATGGATGAAGAATCCTAGAAAAAAAAAATTGCAGGCTAGCTACCATGATCCTGGTGCGGATTACAGAAGAAGTTGGGTATCATTTAATAGAAAGATAGGATTGAACTTATGTTATAGTTGCAGAATACTGGGACATATTGCTAAGGAATGCCCTGGTGAGAGATCTAGTTGTCTCTGTTGCAAAGCCTTGGACCACGAAGTATTGGATTTCCCTAGAATGATTGCTAAGATTGAGGGCATGAATCTGAATGAAGAAAACCCTAAGGCAGATCCAGAAATAGCAGAACCCCAGAGAGAATCAGAAAAGATATTACTACAGATGAGAGACACCCTGAATGACCACCGACATATTAGATTATCAGAGGTCTTTAACGAAAAAGAATGCATCAAGGTAAGAATAGGAGACTTCGACATTAACTGTGTTCTGGATGAGGAAACACAGATGAATGTTATGACAGAGAGAACTTGGGAAGATATAGAAAGGCCTGCTATGATCCCTTCACTAAGAGGAATAGGGATATTTAGAAGGAAACTGGTAAACCTATGTGGAAGGCTCACTCAGATATCTATGAATGTCAAGGGAAATTCGACAGAGGAAGATTTTGATATTATCAAATTTATTGAGGATAGCGCCCCGTTTACTATGTTACTTGGACAACCTTGGATTGAAAGAGATCAAGCCAGGAAGAAGGAAGAAGAAAAGGTTTTAGAACAACAGAGACAATAGTTTAAATATTTCATGACTAGAATGATCACGCAGTTGATTGAGGAACAGGAGAACAAATCAAAGCTATTTGAAACTAGAAGCCTAGATGTCAAATCTGCAAAATCATTAGGGGACTCACAAAATATTGGAGTATTTGTATCAAATATAGATGAAGTAGTACCCCTGAGTCTTGGGAGAGAACCTCAGCAGCACGAAGTGACTATGCCCAAGGAAAATAAAAATCAGAACAGGAAAAGAACTACCGAGATGAAGCTCATAGGGAAGAAGGCTAGGAAGCTAAGTAAAAAGAGAGATAATATTGACAAGCTACAGAGTGTTCCAGAGGGAACCTCTCAGAAAGAAAATTTGCAAAATTGGAGCTTCGTCGCGATGTCAAAACAATGACATGGGTCACTTCACCATGGTGAAGCAATATAGTCATTGGAGGTTGATATATTCGTTCGAATGCCACTCCAAACGGATCAAGAAGCATTGATGGCTCATCACCAGACTGTTAAACCACACCATAATGGGCAGAAAAAGAGTTAATGAAGCCTTATATCCATTATAAATGATCCATTACAGAGTTACTTACTTATTCCATCGCGCCATGCACGAAAGATACTTTTGATAATTGTGAATTTGAGTCTGCAGACTACATGAATTGTGAACAGTGATTACTCCACTCTTACTCTCTACCCTATTATAGTACCTATGTTACTTTGAGAACCCGATATATTGATCCTGAGCATATATGTCTGACAAATTTATCGCAGCTGAAGAATCTGTAAGAGAGGTACTCGCTAGCCTCAGAGCCGAAAGAGTCATGTCGGAGAGAGGATTGTCTACAGGTTTATAGGCATCATCGACAAGAGGAGTGCAAGCCTCCTCGCCGACAACTTGAGAGGGAACATCCCGAGCCAATGCAGAAAGAAGAACCAAACATAAATACGATATGGCCAATGTGAAGTTGGTTCCATCCATCCTACCTGCTTACATACCACCTCTGCGTAGTGCAATCAGTAGAGACAGTGTTCCTAGAGACTTTGAGTACACTCTAGTCACTGCGTACCTGCTGAAAGGGGTACACACAGTCCATGTAGATCATGACAAGATCGTAGCATTGAAGTTTAGTGACTTCAACCTAGGGGATCGTAAAGTTTATAGCATGCTTTCCCTGTACAAGTACCTAACCAGAACCAAGGGAAAGAATTCTAATATCATCTTTCAACAATGGACGATGAACCTTGCACAGTCCACTCTCCTCCATGTTATGAAGATACCTCACTTTGGCAGACACCAGGAGGTGAATGCTTGTGTGAAGCTGCTGCTGGAGAGTTACCATGGAGGATATTTATGGTTAAACCATGGCATAACAGTTGATCCGGCATTGATCAATTGGATCACCGGGCTTAGCATGCAGGGACCTAATCCCCATGATTATTATCCTAGAAAGACCATGGATCGCACTCTTGCTTAAAAGATCAAAGAATCTTATGGCGATGTTGAGGAAGGAACGTGAGGATACAAGGTATATTCTATTGAAAGTGGCACAGTGCGCCTCGCCTGTCAACTAATCATAGGGAAGTTGGTATGCAAGAATCGACCCACACAAGTATCCGGCTTTGTAGTTTACCTCGCAGGGAAGTTTGCAGAGGGACTACAGATGAACTATGTGAATTACTTGGTGAATCAACTAGATATTGACTGCAGAGAAGCCCAGGATTAGGGGCATGAATTCCTTTTTAGCTGGCTCTTGATACTTATAGATTTCGTTTCATGGGAGATACCGGAAGGTGAAACCTTCCTAGACATCGACCCCTTTGAACCACTAGCTGTGAAGTTCAATACACTATGGTACTTGAATGATATGAACAAGCAATGGAAATCCAATGTCGTCTTCCATATCTACTACACCCAGTTGAATCTCACCGTCCAGTCTGAGCCTCGCATGACCCTGAATACTTTACATAGGTTTCGACCTTTGATGAAGTTTAGTGCAGACCACCATTTCATATATATTACAGCATGCGCTAATGAGCACAAGGAACATCTTCAGTCTTATTATAAGCTGACAGAAGAAGACCTTGAGGAGATCACCAAGGAATGGTTGATGAACCTCCTTATTTCAGCAGACCTCGCAGAAATATCTGACATCGACAGACTAGAAGCTGTGCAGGATACACCTGGGCCTAGTAAGACAAAGAAAACAAAGAAGACAAAGAAGGTTGAGGAGGTCCAGGATATAGACAACCTATCTGTGAGGACGGATTCCATTACACTAGACCAAGGAGGTGATGGAGAAGACTTAGAAGAAGTCAAACAAAGACCAGAAGATGAAGTATAAATCATAAATAAGAGGAAGGGTTCACCTCTGGAACCTTCCTCCTAGAAGAAATCAAAAGAAACCATAACTAAGTTGCAGACCACGATCACTCTAGATGACTTCAGTTTCCTCATCACAGCTATGAATGAATCTATAGAAGAGATATCAGAAAAGCAGGAAGCTATGCAAGAGACACTGTACAACAGAATTGAGATCGAGCTCCAAGGAATGCAATAGGCACTTCAGTCTAGTCACGCAATCTCCACTGTGCCCCTGCTAGAAGGAAAAATAGAAGAGGGAGATGAACCAGTTCAACTCCACAAGATTACTAACACAGTAAAAGTACACCTTCGGAAAGAACAAGAAGAAAAAATGCAGGCCACCCATGCCTTAAAGTAATCACAGGAGGAAATCATCGAACAACGTCGAGCTACGCAACAAGAGAAGGACACTCTCCAAGAGAAATTTGAAGAAGACAGAGAGAAGATACAAAAAGAGAAAGAGTAGTTTCTCGCGAAGCAGATCGAGATTGAAGAAGCAGTCAACAGAGAATTTCACTTTGTGAATGGCTTAGAGAATAAGGCAGAAGACCCCATAGAACGCCAAGTGATGAAGCTTGCTGAAGTTATTCAACAACTTCAACAAAGAGTCGTGGAATTAGAGCTCCATACCATACCAAGTACCCCACAAGAAGTGCGCGACCAATGAGAAATGATTGCCTGGAGCACAGTAGAAAGGATTAAAGCACTCACTGAGGAATGCAAACAGTTAAGTAGCAAAAGTGCACAGATATATGAGAACCTATCCAAGAATCCAGAATTGCATAAATTGGAGTCGTAGCTCCAGGAGGCGAAGCATGAAGCCAAAAATATACAGGTGTAGCTGAAGGCCCTATCACCCGTAGAGAGAATGAAGCAGTCTCACGAGCATCGCACCACCCAGTAGTAGATCCATATGATCCAGAGCAAGGTAATGGAAGTAACTCAACAACTTCAACCTGTGTAGGATAAGGCATGTCAGTTATTTATAGAGATTGAGAGCCAAGGAACAGAGTTGGAGCAGGTCATGAATTCAACACAGCAATGCCTAGAAGGGTCAATGTATGACACACTCATCCAGGAGTTCGTCGAGCAAGAGGCCATGGCACAATAGAAGGTTGAAGCAGCTTGAGGCATTCGAGGCAGAACTGATCAGACCTAAGTGAATCGAGACGAGTCACAAGTGAGTGTTGGGGGCCTGTTGGCCCTTGACCAATTTTTGAGGAACACTTGGTCATATTTGACCATTTTGGGGACTTCGGCAGCTTGTCAAAGACGAAGCGCAAAGTGAAGTGGAGATTGTGGAAGCTAGACCCCCTTTTGGGTCCATTTTTGGTTTTTGGGAATATGTAATGGGAAAGGGATGTCGGCCCATGGGTTTACCCATGCTTAGGGCCACTTTTGTAATGTATAAATAGATATCTAGGCGATGTAAGTAGGAGAGAATATTAGCCAAGGGATTAGTGCTAGAATTGATCTATGTGATTGACTTGCAGAGCTGAGTGCAAGTGTTGTAAGTGCTGAGTGCACAGATTGTAAGGAGGCTCTGTGCTGGATATACTCGAGGAAGGAGGATCTGGTGAGGTGTCCTCATATCTCCTGTCCTATGCGGAGTAGGATTTTGATAGCTCTGTGTTGTAACTAGATTAACTGAAGCTAATAAAGAAGAAGAGTTGGTGGACGTAGCCCCAGGGTGGGGGTGAACCACGAAAATACTGTGTGTTGTGCTTTGTGCTTATTCTTAGATGTTTTGTATTGCTAAGTGCTTAGATGTGATTAGATATACTTGCTTATGCTTAGTGCTAGATATGTATATGAATGCTAAATCCGATGTGTATGAATATGCTAAATGCTTGGTCTACCATATCTGATCTGTCTTGTTGTTGCTAAGTGCTAAAATAGCCTAGACCTAAGTGAATGTTGCAGTGCTCTGTTATGTCAGTGGAGTATATCTAAGTGGAATATTGATGAACGATATATGCTAAGTGCTTTCTAAGTGTTGTTATTTCAGACCTGTGTCCCAGCTAAGGTTGCAAACACCTGAGTCTTGCAACCACCCCTTCCTCTACCTCGGGTGAGACTTCATCTACTTCGCAGGTGTTGATGAAAGGGTCGATAGTTAGGGTTTTGTTGGTGCGTTGTTGTAGCGTTGAACCCCAGGTATGCCATTGTGCCAATAACGCTGGATGACAAGACTCCAAAAGAGGTATGGAATGGTAAGAAACCTTATCTCACACATCTCAAGGTATTTGTCTATGATGCATATGTTCATGTTTCAAAGGAAAACATGAGTAAGTTAGATAAGAAGGCCGAAAAGTGTATCTTTATTGGATATAAATATGGTCTCAAACGTTATAAGATTTGGAAACCATAAACTAATAAGGTAGTGTATAGCCGAGATGTAGTATTTAGATAATTGAAGGATGTTGTTAAACAGAAAGTCCTACCAAGTAAGGAAGAACTAGAGAAAATAGAGATTGATTTAAAGGATGATGATTCAGACTCTACAGAAGAACAAGAATTAGAAGAAGAAGATTCTCATACTCCAGTATTGAGGAGATCGTTTCAAGAAAGAAGGTTGTCGGAAAGGTATACTCCATCTTATTTCCATTCAAATTTTCCTTATCTATTACTCACAATGATACTAGAACTATCAGGGAGGCAATGGATAAGAACGAGGCTTGGGATCTAGTGGAGTTTATGACTGGAATAAATCTCATTGGAAGCAAATGGGTATTTAAAAGAAGCTTAATGCAGAAGGAAAAGTGGATAAATACAAAGCTCTTTTAGTAGCAAAGGGTTATTCCAAGGTTGGGGGAATTGATTTTGGTGAGTTTTTTTCTCCTATTGCCAAGTTAACCTCTATAAGATTTATGTTATTTGTTGTTTCTACATTTGATTTTGAAGTAGAACAGATGGATGTGAAGACTACATTCCTACATGGGGATATGGAAGAAGAAATCTATATGAAGCAACCAGAAGGTTATGTTGTGAAGGGAAAGAACGAGTTGGTATGCAAGTTGAAAAAGTCCTTCTATGGTTAATCACCAAGGATGTGGTATAAAAAATTTGATACTTATATGCTAGGACTTGGCTTCACAAGAAGAAAAGAGGATTAATGTGTGTATTTTAAATTAATTGGTGATCATTTGATTTATTTGGTCTTGTATGTGGATGACATGTTGTTGATAGGAAACAACAAGGATATTACCGAGGATGTGAAAACTCAGTTGTCCTCTAAATTTGACATGAAGGATATCAGTGCTTCAAATTTCATTTTGGGCATGGAAATTAAAAGAGATCGGAAAAATAGGAAAATCTAGTTAAATCAAAGAAAGTATGTCGAGACAATATTGTAGAGGTTTAATATGCAGGAATGTAAACCAGTCAAGGTTCCTATTCCTGTTGGTGTAAATTTATCTGTGGATCAGTGTCCCAAGACATAGGAAGAGGAGGAGGACATGTCTCATGTTCCATTTTCAAGTGCAATTGGAAGTTTGATGTATGCAATGGTTTGTACTAGACCGGACATTGCACATGCAGTGGGAGTTTTGAGCAGGTACATGTCAAAACCAGGGAAGGAGCATTGGACAACAGTAAAAAGGTTTTTCAGGTATTTGTGTGGCACTGCTAGCTATGGATTGTGCTACCAAGGAAGACCGATATTGGATAGATTGGTGGATATACGTGGCTTTGTGGATGCAGACTGGGATGGAGATCTGAATCATAAGAGATCTACAAGTGGGTATGTGTTTAACATGTTTGAAGGAGAAATAAGTTGGATGACCAAAAGACAGGTTGTAGTGGCACTTTCAACTACAGAAGTTGAATACATGGTAGCCACTCATGCAAGTAAGGAAGTAGTATGGTTACAAATATTTTGTTTAGGTATTGGGATGGTACAACAAGATTTAAGGATATATTGTGACATTCATAGTGCAATTTTTCTGGCAAAGAACCCAACTTATCATTCAAAGACAAAGCATATTGATATTCAATATCACTTTGTGAGAGACATGGTTGAAGAAAAGAAAGTATTGTTGATGAAGGTGGACACTTTGAAGAATTTTGCAGATTCATTAACAAAATCCACGAGCACTAAGAAGTTCTCTTGGTGTAGAGAATCCATGGGCATTGTTGCCCTGGATTGTTGACTATGTAACCCTATAACCCCCTATGTGCAAAGAAAACAACAAGTGGGAGAATGTTGAGTATGTGTTATATTCTTTGCATGATTATTAGTTTCTATGTTGCACCGGGGGGTTTGAGGGGGGATAAATTCCCCTATGCGGGGGTTCATGGGTAGCACCCCCGAGAAAAAAAATTCTACCTCAGGAAACGTGTCACATATTTAGGTGGTTTTTCAGCACATGGTTTTTTGTCGATCGTTTTCTATTTTCAGTTAAGGAATGAGGTTTGTTGACTAATCCGGGTCATTGGGTTAGGTTTTTAGATGCCGCTGGCTCCTATATGTATATTACATTGTAAACAATGTAACACTGTGAATGAATATAGAATATGCTGGTTTTCCCGGTTTGGGTTTCCAGAGGAAAAATCTCTGTGTAATGTTTGTATTTTCCATTGTATATTTTCTGTTCTTTTACTGAAGATCTAATTGCAGTAAATATTGTACAAGGTTAAAATTTACATAAAGATATGATAGAAGGTAAGAACAATGCCTTGTTCTTTTATTCTCAAATAAAATGCAAGATATAAAGAAAGATGGACACACTATGGAGTTACAACAAACATTGTGGCCTAAATGGATGCTAAAAGGCTTCTACTTCCTCTATTTTTCTCATAGAATCCCACTACTTTGCTTTGATAACTTATGGAACAAGATATCAATACAATAGGAACATAACCCCTTTCTTTCCTTCTAACTCAGTATTTAACATGTCTTGATAACTATCTAGGGTTAGTGTTTTTTCATTCCTCAAATCTCGATTCGGGTTAGGCTTTTGGACCCTCCAGAAAATTCCTAAAAGTTCACATGTTGATAGCTCCACATGTGTGAGTAATGGGAGCTAAGATAACATTCACTTTGTATTATAGTGGTCAAATCATAGGTCAACTTGCAAGAGGCATAACTTCCTATCATAGAATTTGATTGAGGTGATGTTTGGACCATTGGAAATATATCAACAATATAATAACATTAAAGGGATGTGAACTTTGTTAACAATGATTTGACCCCAAAAATATCCATTTAATGCTTGAAATGACCCCCAAAATTTTAAAGACCCAAATTTTCAAAATAGGACATGCCCCTAAAATGAGTCCTATATACAAGTCCATGGCTCCAATTTTCCACTCAAAAAGTACCAAAACATATGAAAAATTATATAGTGATCCATTTTGGATCATAACTCCCCATTTTTGAAATATTTTGGTCTCCAAATGTTTTCAGTGACATGAAGAAATGTATCCTCAATGTTCTCCCTAGAGTACCACTTGGCCTTGCCTGGAAATTGTCCTTTTAACCCAAACTATCAAAGTTCTTGTTGCTCCAATCTAGTTGTTCTAGACTTCTTCTACAAAATTGTATGCTCTTTTAACTCTGCATGAGGAGCTTCTAGTGTTAATTCCTCTATAATGGGTAACAATTTCCCTTCATTTTCTTGATCTAGCATTGAAGGCTCATAGAGATTCATATTTTCCACATTCACCGTTGAGTAAATGTGCAAATATGGAGATAGCTTGTGCTGATAAGAATTATCCACTACCTCTTCCAACACTTCATAAGGACCATACTACACATCCTTGATCTTCTTACCAGGACCTTGCAATCATTCTTTGTTTAGGTGCAACCAAAATCAATCTCTTATGTTGAATGCATTTTTAATTTTGTGTTGGTTATGTATGACCTTGTACTTTTCCCATGACTACTTTAGTTTCTCTTATACCTACAAATGGATTTTCATCATATTTTCAATGAATCTTTCAACCTTTGTTTCTTCTCTAGTGGTTTCTTCCTTCTCTCCTCCATGAATGCCCATATACAACATTTAGAGGTGAATGTAGAAAATATCCAAAGCAAGTTTTAAAAAGGGGGCTTACTGGCATAAATATGGACTGAAATGTTATAAACGTGTTAAATATAGATCAAATTCTTTTCCCATGATCTTGGATGCATTTGATTATGACCCCTCAAAATTTGAACCAATTCCTTTTTCACCATTTCTATCTACCCATCCATGGATCACATGTTGTAGTTCTCTTCAACATGGTGTTCATATTCTCCCAAAGTGTAGTCTAAAAGACATTGAGAAATATGTTATATTTTTCTTAGAAATCTATGCTCTCCTCCCAATCACTCTCTCTCTCTCTCTCTCTCTCTCTCTCTCTCTCTCTCTCTCTCTCTCTCTCTCTCTCTCTCTCTCTCGACTTTGTTTTCCTTCCTTGTGCACTCTATCTCTTGGCATGCCCTTTTGGCACTTGTGCACTCTATCTCTTGGCATGCCCTTTTGGCACAATGATTCTCTTTGTGGCATAGAAGATAGATCATAGGACATGATAGGACTTGTTTTCCTACATTTAGTTTTTTATAAGTAGCAACAAATTCATAGTCACTGTTGTATAATCATGGTCACCTAGATATCTTATTCCCATAGGAGTTAAGAATTGGGGTCAGAGCTAAAATCATGGGATGACTAAGGCATTTTGCAACACAGTGGGTGCTTCCCTTCTTGTACTCAATGTTCAAGTGGAATTTTTATAGGTATGTGGACCACTTCTGATGAAGGTCATTTTGTAACTTTCCTTGTGTATTCATGAATTACATAGGCTTGTGATCAATGTGAATGATTGTTTCCTTTCCTATAATATAATTTTTCCATTGTCGGCATGCCTACACAGTGTACATCTCCTTGTCATAGGTAGGATATATGTGAACATCATTAGATAATGTTTCACTGTGATAGGACAATGTATGTCCCTATTGAATGAGGCATGCATTGATAGTATAGTCGGAAGCATCTGTCTCAATCTGAAATGGTTGTTTCAGGTCTAACAACGTGAGGATTGGTGCGGAGCAGAGATGGTATTTCAGATCCTTGTATTTTTTCTGCTATTATTTAGACCAAGAAAACTTGGATTTAACTCCACCCTTGGTCACTTGACTTAAGGTCCAAGTGATATGAGAGAACCCAAACACAAATCTATGATAGAAGTTGGCGAGGTCCAAGAAGTTGCAAAGATATATCAGAGTCATCAAAGATGACCAATTGTGAATGAATTAGATCTTGGCTAGATCCACATGCACCCCATGTTCATCCATGATGTATCCTAAGTATTTAATTTTTTGCATGTCGAATGAGCATTTCCCCATATTGGTGTATAATGTGTGTTACTGTAGGGTTCTTAGGACCCATTGAATGTGATGCAAATGTTCTTCCTAGGTCCAACTGAAGATGATTATGTCATCCAAATATACAACCATAAATAATTTTTTGAACGGTCCCAAGATATCATCCATCATCCTCATGACTGTCACTGGAGCATTAATCAAGCCAAAATGCATGACCAACCACTAGAAAAGGCCTTCTTTAGATTTGAAGCTTGTATTCCATACATCAATTTGTTCTATCAACACTTGGTGGTCTCTTGACTTCAAATCAATATTACTAAAGAACTTGTCACCCTTAATCTGATCAATAACATTGTCAATCTGGGGGACTAGGTATCAATTCTTGACAATGATTTTGTTTAGGGCTCTATAATTAATACAGAATCACCATGTACCATCCTTATTCTACACCAACATATTTGGGCTCCCACAAGGTTAGGAGATCGGTCGAATGTGGCCCTTTTGGATGAGCTCATGAATTTGATGCTTTGTTTCCTCATTCTCTAGAAGGGAGAATTTGTGTATTGGACCATTGTGTATAGGAGCACTAGGTATCAATTCAATGGAATGTTTGACTTGATAGTGCAGATGAACCCTTATAGGTGAGGTGAAGATGTATCTATATTCCTCTACAACCTTATCCACCTTCTTGATGTGTAGATAAACCTTTTGTTCAAGTTATGGTGACCACAATGACCTTTCATTCACCTTCTAACTGAACCATGAAGAGGAAAAACTTTGCAATATGAGGGATTACTTTTTGGAATTTATTTGTTGAGATCAATGAAATTCTAGTAGTCGAAACTAGATTTGGTACCCTATAGGGATGACCTCTCAAAGTAACAATTATTCTACAGGGCTGGGACTTGTAAATAACACGACTTTTCCACATATAGGATTTTCCTAAAATAAAATCACAAACTTCAAGTGGGGAAACATCACACGGCACCTCATCTTTGAAGGGATTGATGTTATAGGATATGAAACACTATTGGTTGATGCAAAGGTATTGTCCCTAGCTCAACCAACCAATGGTGTATAGTTAGGGGCGTGGCATTATTGGAAACCTCAATATCTTGATGACCTTATCTGAGATCAAGTTCTTTTGGATCCCACTATCAATAATGAAATGTATAGGGGTCCCCTTCACTCACAAGTGTCAATGGAAGAGGCACTCCCCCTCCTCAAGCTCCTCTGAATCTTCTAGTTGGATATTTTTGGTTGTGATGGTAGTACTAGATTTTTCATCGACAATCCACTTTATCTTATTCTATTCCAAATAAAATTCTGAGTCAGGGTTCAACTATTTTTATTTTATCTCTAAAAAAATGAATATTTTGACTGGAATTCATTAGTGTTGTGCTAGGGGATTTTGTCGACACTGCAAGGAGAACACCTCATAGTGGAGAATTTTATAGAACCTCCTCAAAAAATGTATCCCTTCTTTGTTTACAGGGGAGGTTTTTAGCGGAGGCGAGAGGCAAGAGGTTTTGACATTGGTGTGCCCAAAACTAACAACTGCATTGGTTCACTCACAAACATAACACCTAGGTTCGAAACTAATAAAGCACACTAATAACCGTTATTAATATAAAATGCTAAAATATCAATTTTTTTTTAAATAAAATGCATATTGGTGCTCAAATATACACTGATATCATTGTTACATGTATGAAAGATGCACTGGATCAGGCTAGAATTGTTGGTTATTCAATAAAAAATAATTTTAAAAACCAAAAAAACCTTTTTGGTGCACTGAAAAAATCTTACCACCTCGGTGCATATACAATAGTGGCACACCTAACAACAATAATATCGTGCTTAATAGTACTATAGCCTCAAGTTTCTTAACATATAGAAAAAATACAACCAATGCATTACTTATAGTACAATGCACCAGTGTGTCTTACTCTATGGCACATTGAGATAGTGTAAAATAAATAAAGCATGCTAGTTTGTTTTGGTACTACATAATGCATTGATGCATCTTACTTTTGGGCACACCACAATAGGGTATAATAAAAAAAAATTGACCAAACTGAATTTCATTTTCACATCAATTTATTTGCTTCCAATCACTCACACAAGCACAAGTGCTCACACTCCTTCTACAATTGTCCCATTTGCAGTGCTCTATATTGTTGCTTCATCGAATCGATAACTTCGTCGATAGATTCCATATACTTTCAAAATTTGGAAAATAATGCACATTTTGTTTTCTCTATAGGGTGAACACACATCCTTGGGAGAGAAGAGACTAGGTAAATTGTTTTTTACCTCCTTCAATTTCATCGGATTAAAATTTAAAATTGGGCATAAATTTGACCTTTTTTTACATTTTTTTAAAATTCCACGTGGTGTAGTTTACGGGTTTGGATCAACACAGACTCGATGATGCATCCTATGAATTTACAGGAAGAAATTCTAGTGATGTATCTCAAAAGTATGCAACGCACCGCTCAAAAACATGCACCATGCACCAGAATGGTAGGTGTACATTGATAGTGCCTCTCATATTAGAACATGCTCGTCGCTCTTCTTCTGAACATTTTAATACTTATCCACCATCGATACCCTCACACTCTTTCTCTTGTTCATCAACCTGGCCTTCCTCTTAACAAACTCAATCCTCTTCCACTCCCTCAATTCTTTGGCTCACAACTCCTTCTCTGTGGGTCACTCAACTTTATCTAAGATACCATCCTCATCATCTCTATAAACATAATAAATAGATTCAATTCACTTTTAAATATCATAGGTAGAACTCCTCTACTTTTACTTGGGGGGGTTATCGAATATCTCTTTGATATGGGGGAGGAATTTTGTAGCCCCGAAATATTTGTAACCAGGGCCCTTGTTGGTGGCACTAGGAAAATCAACCTCATTCCCTTCCAACCCTATCATCTTGGCCCCCACTTTGGCATAATTAGGACCACCGAGCTCTACGATCCATTGAGGGGTCCTAAATCTCTTTAACTCAACAACAAGAACCAAACCTACCATCGAGGCCCAATTATACTCTGCAACATTTGATAGTGGAATGGTTCTCTAGATCTATCGATTCGGCCAAATAATCGATGGGCTTTAACGTAGTGATCTACATAACGTCTCCTTACGAAAGTTCCTTCTTCAGTTTAAACATTCTCTTTTTGTATTTTATTTTACTAGGTGGGTCTAATAAAAGGATGCGTGTTGGTATAAACCAGTTGGGTAAAAGGGGAATCTTAATTATTGAAGAAGGATGAGCCTGGGATAACCCTCATGCTCAAGCATGCAGAAAAATATTTTCACACATGTGACAAGCCTAGCACTAATGCATCGACTTGTTGGTATTTCAATTATTGGCAGAGATACACTTATCGAAATAAAACATACATGCAATAAAATGATGGAAAGAAAAATAGTTTCCTTAGCTCTAACCATTAATCACACATTAACACAACGATTTTCTTTCCATCATTAAGATTAAGAACTACATAAAATATTGAATCAGCTAACTTATCAATAGATTCAAAAACTCTTAATCATTACAACATCCATTCATGAAACAAGGTTGGAAGTAGTTCCTCCTCAAATCCAAACACACACACCTTTTATGAAAAATAGAAGTTTGTCTCTGGTCCTAAACATGACTTCTCAGTTAAGGTAGTTCAGAAATAGTTCTTTACAATTCCAAAAATGAGGGTCTTTGCCAAAACCATATAACAAGTCATTAACTAAAAACAACTATCAAAAGTGCAAGCTAAGTAAAACAAAACATCTCTACATGGCGCTTCCATAGCTCTGTCTTCTAAGAACCACTGAATGGTTTCACTAAAGTGGATGGCTCTTCTCATACTCTAACCATTTGAAAAATAGTTCCTTGCATGTGTTGGCATATGAGAATCTATGTTGGTCCATCGTGGTCGAACGAATATCCTCTACTTCTACTGCCCATTCCCAATACTTGACTATTTTAACACTTATCTGTTGTAATATTGTTCGAGCCTTGATCGGGTTCTCCATGAACTGTTGTACTTGTCTTGGTGCCATGTTCTCCACCTTTTCTATCTCTGCAGTCCATGATGAGTCTTGTTATGCATGTCGTTTAACTATGTCATGCAATTCCACAAAGTCCTCGGGTGAGATGAATTTTGGGAGGCCGATGTCTTTCATCTCCCGATTGATCTTGACCCAAATTCTTTCGCAATCGACCCATTTTTCTTGAATCTCCCACTGAGGTCCTTGGGCCATTTTAATCCAGTATTCGACCACCTTCATTATCTGATCTATGATGTTGTCCCTTAGCACCCAAATGTCGTGCTCTTCTACGTCTCGACCCTTTTGAACAACGTTGATGTAATCAATTCTTTCCACTTCTTGGTGGGTCTTCTCGTACCATCTTTCCATGTCTTTACAAGTCACTAGTTCCATAAGGGTGTCTTATTGGAAGTCATTTATTCCTGCAGTGAAAAGGTGTCGTTCATTCATGAATTTGTCGTAGGCATCTTGGAACTCACTTTTCAAAAACATCGTGGCTTGCATGGAGTCTTGATAATATTTCTCCAAGTGGCGCAAATGATCCAACTCCTTTAGCGAAGCAACCAACTTCTATTCATATTTCCTTTCTCTATCCAGGGTGTCATTTTTTATCTCCATCCCTGCGCTGATAATCTCGGATGTTCTGGCATGCTCTATGCTGATCAATTTTTAATCTGTGGTGATGAGGGTCGAACTGTCCAACGTAAGCCTCCTATTCTTAGTGGTTCCTTTCATGATGTATTTCCTCTTTTGATTGTAGGTGATTTCCTGTATATCGAAGACCTCATCAATAGGTTCAGGGATTTGTTGTTCTCCCCAATTCAGAGTATTTCCCAGGCTCCTGACTGTGTATGCTCGTTCCAGGCTAGGTTCCTGAACTTCTAGTATTTATGGACTTCTGTCAGGAGGAAAAATTCGACACATCCACCATTCTCATCATTGATCAATCATTTATGCCCATCCGTATGGTCGATGAGCCATTTCATAACCTATATGCAGGGGAAAACTGGAGTTCTTCTTGCCACCATGTGTAAATACAACCGTCAAATGTTTGGGAACACCAGGGCATCGATCGCCCTTACTTCCAGGTCACTGTGAGGGATATACTTTGGGTACTATTCTTAGCTAATTCTGTAGAAGAGATCCCCCCACTGTGGGAGAATTATTTTGGATCTAGTGCTTGTGTATGTATCACCAAAGGCCGGAGGCTGGAAAAAACTTTCTTGGTTGTTGTTTTAATGAAATGATTCACCTTGGGAGCATACTCCAACTTCTTCGTGGTCCCTAGAGAAGAACCTCCGCCTATTTCAGCTTCTTTCATCTTGGGGGATCTTGGTGAGCATATGGTGGTTGGATTTTTCGATGACATCTTACCTATAGCTATAACATAGTTTAGAGATCCTGCAAGGAAACCATAAGCATATATTACGGCCAATGAATTGACAAGATTCAAAACATACCTTTGCATCTTGTTAAACCTAGTTTTGATAATCAGAGGGTCGGTACAATCTTGAAACATTTTATTTTCTCCTTCAGATGCTATGGAATTCAACTTGTGTGCATAATGAATTTGTTTGAAATCCTTCTAGATATTTAAACAGGAATGAACTTACCTTGTCACATCAACCATTCAATTTGGGTTATGAGTGTAATTTCATTAAATATTCCGCCAGACATTCAAAGACGTTTAAACTTAAATTCATCATGGGTTGATGGCACGAGCAAGAGTGGTAATGTGGTCTATCTATGATCTCAAATTGTTGTTGTCTAACCGGTGCACGAGGTAGCAACAAATGTGGGATAGGGAATTAATTGTTCTATTAAATGTCCAAATACGATCGTATCTTATGCCACAAACATCCCATCATATTTCTAGTTTTGTTGGTGGATCGGGTGTTGGGATTGTGCTTCAAAATATTTCATTGATATCTCTCTTGCAAAATTTCCAACGCCGATCTACCTTGTCGTACGAAGCTGACGTGGAAAACCTGACTCAGAGGCATGACTGGGACCCAAGGAACCTAAAAAATGACTTGGGACAAAATAAGGAGATGTAGGAGAATCACCCTATCTCAGCACATGCCAGTTGATTATCACGAGTGGTGCACATTCAAAGAAGGGAGAGGTGTTGCCCTCTCATTTTTCCTTCAAAAATCTAGAGTGTTATCAAGGCGATTAACGCTGACAAGTTGAAAGAGACAAAATTGTTCCTTCGTACAAGCTGGAGATAAGGTTTCCATTAAGTGGTTTATGGTAGGAAGGATTTGCATCTTATTCTAATCATATTTCCATCATTGTAATATGCCCATTAAATAGGCATTTTGAATGGTGATTAGACACCACTAGATTATCTTGGAGGAAAGCTCGTCGAGCCCCTCTTGTATGAAACTCTTGTATTGTTTCCATTATAGGACATGAGGAAGAGGCATGCATAGGAGAATTGAGAGCCGAGACTCAGTTGTAGTCCAGACTCATGTATTGTAATGGACATTCCACCATTAACAAAAAGTAACCATTTTTCCTGTTTATCAATTTCCGTGTAATGTTTGTTTTGTTATGAATGTCATTCATATGCATTTGATCTATAGATGTATGTTAGAAATTGTCTACAAGGATAAATATATAATATTATATATGTGAGTGTGTTGGATTAGTTATGGTTCTATAGGCTAAGTTAAAGGAGTGCGCAAAAGAGGGTGGAGACTCTGTGAGCCAAGGCAAGAAGTGTGTGTCTGAACTCGATCGAGTCATAAGAGAAGCTACCAGAAGGGTACACCAGGATAATTCACAGACTTGGGAGGAAATTTCCAGGTGGTTGGGTACCTTGGAAAGGAAGACTGTGTAGGATAAAACACAATGAAAAGTTACTGAATACTCCTTAACACTCTGCCAGGAGGGCATAGAGAAAGTACGAGAGTGTAAAAGAGAAACACATTCTGAAGTGTTGGAATCCTTAAGAGAATCCCATGGTTGTTGAACACTCTGAGGAAGGAAGGCTTTGCAAGAGTGCGTCAACAAAGGAAAGGATATTCCTTAAGACTTCCAGGTAGGCTAAGAGAGAAGCCGTCGAAAGGATTAGCCGAGCGCAAGGAGTGCACCAAGGATACTATAAGTCCATATTACAAGATCATGAGGAAGTTCATTAAGTTGCTAGGATGGCACGAGAAATTCCATTGAAGGAGTATAGGAACTAGGAACTAAGCCGAGAAAAGTTGCAGAAGAAATTGCGCAGGACTCTCCAAGGAGTGCAGAAGAAGTTCGAGAACAGCCTAAGTCTCAAAACAAGGAATTACGTTAAGTGTGAAAGAGGGTAGAGGACTTTCCAAAGTCCTGAAGACCATGGAATAGTCCATCGTCGGGAGGAGACAGGTGGCAGACAATCGGGATATCCAGGAGTTGGAGCTCCAAGAAGTTTGCCTAGAGCAAACAAAGATCTTCACGAAGTCGTGAAGAGCGGTTTGAAACTAGACCACTAGATTTGGAAAGGATGCGTGGAAGCAATCCGCATGAGCTGGAGGAATAGTAATATGTGATATATCGGAGAAGGATATCGAGAGACTCCTAAAGGTCAAAATATGAAGAGGTCGCAGTCGTTGATCAAAAGGAGGGACGAGGACCGTTGATCCTCACGTGTTTGAGTTTGCCGATTTGGAGCTCGGGAATGTAAGAGATGGTTGTCGTAGAAAGAGTCAAATCCCAAAGCCCAAAGCGCTTTGTGTGATTGAGCTCTGGGTCACAGCCCAAGGTCACGTGATAGAAAGGTTTTGGCACAGAGAGCAAGTGTCGCCGCCAACTTTCTTCAAAGGGCCAAGGAGAGATCCACGGGGTTGAGAGGACCTACACTTTTGAGAAACAAGGACCTGTGGTAGAGTTTGGTGGGTTCCAGCAGGGAGATGAGGAGTCAATTTGACTCAAGTGTTGAGAACGATCCTAGACTAGGAGGTCAAGATGCCCTGAAGGAGAGAAGAGAATGGGAGGGGATAGGCATCAAGTGGTATCAGAGCCCATAATTGATTTCTATAGGCAAGGAAGACAGAGTGCAATACTCTGTGGAGACTGTTACAAGGTGTGCAACAGATGGTAAACAACCAGGTGGGTTGAAGGTGAAGCAAGATGACCTTTGGAGGTCATGAGTGTGGTCGAGGAGAAGTCTACCCACAGAAAAGAAAAGCAGAGATAGATAAGGATCTCAGTGAAATCCGAGCCAATACGGAGGTGCTATCATTAAATATGCAACCGAAGGCAAAGGTGCAATGGAGGTACGAGTGGCCTTTGAAAATGATAACTAACTGGCATGTTCGAAAGTTGTTGGCCCGAAGGTAGTAACAGGTGTTGAAGAGGTGGTTGAGATATGGTGAAAACCTCAATGGTGAGGGAAAGAGATCTGGGAGGAGTCTCGTAGGTTTCCAGGTGGGCAATGTGAAGAGGCCAGTTGATCTCATAGACTTCCAAGAGAGCAGAGGAGACATCCTGAATTGCCAAGTGGGAAAGGGAGAAGAAACGAGCTCAGCTGAGAGTTCACATCAACAGGGGGTGTTGATATATGGAAGGGAGGAGGAAGAAAGGCCTCATCCATATGAATATTCATGCAAAGCTGCAAGCCACGTGAATGAAGATGATGACAAGTTAGAAACTTTCATCATAGAGGAGAAGGATCAGAGGTGTGTTCTGGTCATTGGAGGAGTTGATATATTCCTTCCAATCAGTCGAGGAGAGGCTAGCACAGATGTTGTAGATGCAACAAAAGGAAAACAAGATGAGATTGTCATGGAGGAGGAGGAACAGAGATTGAAGTCTATCCCAACAGAAGAGGAACACCCAGTTGAGTTACTGACTCAATGGGATATGGCGTTAAAGGAAATGGAGGATTGGTTGGATAGTCTGGAACCAAAAGGTGGATGCCATGATATAGCCATGCCAACATGATTTTCAGCTAGAGGAAGATGGAATGGAACCAATCGAAGAACTGACAGGAGTTAGTCTTTTGGAAGAGGTAGTTGAACAACAGTTCAGTGGAAAGAATGCAGAATTGGAGTCTACAGTAGAGTGGCTAGTCAACATCACAAGGTATGAAAGAAGCATGGGAGATCAAGATGACCTACCCATGGAGTGGCATGAAGATTTGCATATGAGCAGACTGCACAAGCCAAACTAGCCAATGAAGCAGTTGGAAGAAGTCGTAGATGAGATACAGAGGCTGATGTTGAGGTCACCAAAATAAGTGGTCAACAAGGAGAAGTTTGACAGAAAGGAACCTGCATGAGAAGTAGGGAATATGCGAAAGCCATATCAGGAGAAAAGAGGAGCAGAAGGACATCTCCAAGAGAAATTTTGGGATCTAGGGGGATTTCAATAGAGTTGGGAAGCTCATGAGAAAGATCTCATGAATTTTCATAGCCGTGGAGTATGATGCAGGAGAATCGCTCTATATCATCACGCGTCAATTGATTAGCACAAGTTGTGCGCATTCAAATAAGGGAGAGGCATCACCCTCTCATTTTGCCTTCAAAAATATAAAGCGTGATCAAGGAAATTAATGATGACACGTTGAAAGAGCCAAAATTGTGCCTTCGCACAAGATGGAGATAAGGTCACCATTAAGAGGTTGACGGTAGGAGGGATTTGCATCCAATTCGGATCAGATTTCCATCATTGTAATCTTCCCATTAGAAAGGAATTTTGAATGGTGATTAGACACCACTAACTTAGCTTGGAGGGAAGCTCGTCGATCAACTCTTATATAAAAATCTTGTATTGTTGCCAGTATAGGAGATGAGGAAGAGGCATGCATAGGAGAATTGAGAACGGAGACTCAGTTGTAGTCTGGACTCATGTATTGTAATGGACATTCCACCATTAATATAAAGTAACAATTTTTCCTCTTTATCAATTTATGTGTAATGGTTGTTTTGTTATGAATGTCATTCGTATGCATTTGAGTTGTATATGTATGTTAAAAATCATCTGTAGGGATAGAGATATAATCTTCTATCTGTGAGTGTGTTGGATTAGTTTTGGTTCTCTAAGCTAAGTGTAAGGAGTGTGTGACAAAGGGTGGAGATTCTATGAGATGATGCAAGGAGTGCGTGTCTGAACTCGGTCGAGTCAGAAGAGAAGCTGCCAAGAGGGAACACCGGGATAGTTCACAGACTCGGGAGGAAATTTCAAGGTGTTTGGGTACCTTGGAAAGGAATACTGTGTAGGAGGAAACACAATGCAGAGTTACTGAATACTCTATAACACTCTTCTAGGAGGGCATAGAGAAAGTACAAGTGCATACAAGAGAAACACATTATGAAGTGTTGGAATCCTTAATAGAATCCCAAGGTTGCTGAAAAATCTAAGGAAGGAAGGCTTTGAAAGAGTGCATCGACAAAGGAAAGGAGATGCCTTAAGACTTCTAGGTAGGCTAAGGGAGAAGCCATCGAAATTATTAGCCGAGTGTAAGGAGTGCGCCAAGCATACTATAATTCCATATTACAAGCTCGGGAGGAAGGGTTTTAAGTTTCCATGAGGGAACGAGAAAGTCCACTGAAGGATATAGAGGAACTGGGAACCTTGAAGTTTTTCTAGCCTAGTAAAGTCGCAGAAGAAATTGCACAGGACTCTGCAAGGAGTGTAGAAGAAGTTCGAGAACAAACTAAGTCTCGAAATGAGGAATTGCGCTAAGTGTGCAAGAGGGTCGAGAACTTGCTGAAGTCTCGAAGACTGTGAAATAGTCCATCGTCGAGAGGAGAGAGGTGGCAGAATATCAGGAGATCTGGGAAGTTTGCCAAGAGAAAACAAAGATCTTTGTGAAGTTGCGAAGAGTGGTTTGAAACCAGACCGTTGGATCTGGAAAGGATGTGTGGAAGAAATCTGCATGAGCTAGAGGAATAGTACTCTGGGAGATATCAGATAAGTATATCAAGAGACTTTCGAAGGCTGGAATCTGAAGAGGTTGTCTCCTTTGATTGAAAGGAGGCACGAGGATCGTTGGTCCTCACATGTTTGAGTTCGTTGATTCAGAGATAAGGACTGTAAGAGTTGGTTGTCATAGAAAGAGCCAAAGTGCGAAGCCCAAAGAACTTGGTGTGATTGAGACATAGGTCATAGCCTGAGGTCATGTGATAGAAAGGGTTTGGCATGGAGAGCGGGTGCCTCCACAAACTTTCTTCAAAGGGCCTAGGAGAGAGCCGCAGGGTTGAGAGGACTCTCACTTTGGAGAAAGAAGGAACTGTGGTAGATTTTGTCGGGTTCCAACTGTTACACATTATTTTCATCATCCCTATGATCGTTAATGATGTAAACCTATTTGTTTCCTTCAGAAGGGTCAGTGGCCTGAATTCCTGAAGAATGAAGGGAGAAGAACTTTTACTGAGAGAAGAAGTTGTATTTTCCTTTGTAAAAACCCTATTAAAGAAGATTTCCTCAAGTTGCTCTATACACAGGGTGAGAAAATTCTCTATTTCTGCAGGCTGTGCCATATCTAGGTTGCAGATTTTCCACAGGTTTCTATATAGCGAGGGTGCGACGACGTTCGTACATGGGAAAAACTAGAATTTTCTCAATGCTTCTATAAGGAGAAGCTTCTGTGGTGAGGTGGCCTCTGAACGGTTTGGATCTTACTCGCTTTCATGATTTAGTGGGATCATCCTAACCTCCTCACCTTATCCTCTTCATCTTATAAAAGGAGAGGAGCTCTCATGGAGAAAGTTAGTTGTTTTGGCTTGAGATTGTTAGCGGGACTTATCCTAAACTTCCCACCCTATCCCTCTTCATCTTATAAAAGGAGAGGAGCTCTCATGGGAGAAAGTTAGTTGTTTTGGCTTCTGAGATTGTTGAAGGCTTGGCTAGAGTGGCTTTTGATCTTTTGCTTTTTCAAGATAGAGGATTGTGAGTAGCTATCAGATCTATGGTCTTAGAACCATGGAGCAAGAAGTGTGTGGAAGCAAGGAACTTTTGGAAGGAACCCTAACCTGACAACATCAAGGCATCTGGTTGTATCTTTCTTCCACATTCTTTAATACAAATATACTTTTCTTTCCTATATGAATGTTATTTGTCCATATTGTATGATTCCTTGATCACGTACATAGTTTCATATCAAATAGACTCTGTTATTCTTGTCTTCGTTGGATTGTGTTTATTTATAGATATTTCTCATAAACCTTGTGACGAAGCTTGTATTGCATTGGCAAAGTTGGATATTCAATATTTAAAAGTTTGTTCCAGATCCGTTTCTCATTTGATAATTGAAAGCTAAGGAAATAGTAGTGTACTATCTTGTTTTGTTCTAGTTTCATAGTGAAGCTAGGGGGATTGATTTGTGTCTGAACTTAACAATTAACCCGATAACACTAACAGGGAGCTGAGGAGTCAATCAAACTCAAGTGTTGAGAATGATCCTAGACCAGGAGGTCGAGCCGACCCAAAGGAGAGAAGAGAAGGGGAGGGGTTAGGCGTCACTAGGTCATAAAACCACCTTATTTGGTAAAGACACGTGGCATTTGATACTAGCGACTTCATTTTCTTTTGTTAATCGAAATCTCTAATTTATTTAAGCTATACATTCTAAAACACAAACCTATCTTGCCAATGCTAAAAAGTATCCAGGATTGGCGATCGACGATCAACCTACCCAAGTCCTCTCAGATCGACTCTCTCGAAAATGTCTCGATGCCGAAAATGCATCGAGGAATGGAGATCGAAGATATGATTTGTCACGGAAAAAATGATTGTTTTAAATTTTCTCTATTTCCCCGACCCCGATATAGTGCATCGGTCATAAATTATCGATGATTTCTTTATGTTCTTTATCAATGTTTATCCTTCCCTCCTTTTGTTGACTTCCTAAGGGGATCGACTATCTCCTAAAACCTTGTGCAAATGATTTACGCAAGCCAACCTCACCTCCTGTCGACACCGATCGGGGATCCTCTCTCGGTGACAGTTGTAATTGTGTGGTTCCTTTACTCACTTGAATTTTCTCCGACGCCGAACCTGAGCACGTTAGGTGCAGTGTTAGCTATCGATTATCAGTTTAGGTGTTAAGTTATTTTAGAAGTGGGGTTTAACAAGTTCAAACAAACCTGACTTGATAAAAAGAGTCATGAAAACAACACAATAATAAATCATTTCCCAAGGCAGAATCGATTCAGACAATGCAGAAAACAAGTGGTACCCAAAAAGAGACAAAATTTCATAAGGATTTTAGGGTGTGTTGAGTGGTCAACAAATCGAAACTTATCGGGTGAAAGAAAAATCTTTGTTCCCTCCCCGGGCTTAGCTGATACAATATTTGGTTAATAACTTGACTGGTTTGTTTTTTATTAGAGTCTCTTCTATCCTTGCGTGTGCAATTCCCTCGGTTGGCGAATCTGGGCCTACCTATGGGGTTTCAACCTTTATCCCACCTTTGCTCCTTTTAACCATGACCCATGCTCGCTTTTGAAAAGAGCTTATTAAATAATTCAATGGCAACAGGCCTTTAGTTATCATCATTGACCTGTCACAGTGTTGCTCCACTACCAGCGAGCATCCATATCCCCGACAGAGTCACCCTGACGTCACCAACCTTGATACGTTGCCAGCGAGAATCCATAGCCCCAACGTACTTATCTGCAAACCCTCTCCTACTTTGAACTCATTTGATATAATTGATTTATTTTGGAAGAATAACCTGAGTGAGTGGAAGAGGAGGACATTTGTTATCTACAATATGAGATGGTTAAGGTGAAATTTTTCTAGCTCTGTATTTAGGGCCATGTGGTCCTTTCCAGCTTACCATCTTTCCCTATATGATTTTACCAGACCACCGAGAAGACACTTAATCACTTGCTAAGGTTGTTTATTTGCAAAGGTTATATATTAAATTCCTTTAAGATAATAGCCATTCATCCAACGTTTCTTGTGTTTGTATGTAAGCATTAGTCAGGAACATAGTTTGTTATACCGTATGACTTAAGGTCAACCAATGTCTTGCGAAACACAATCTTCAAAGCGTAAAAAATACTACACAAGAAAACAAAAATTAAAAGACTTCGCAATCAACCTACTTAAAAATAAAATAGCATGAAAACACACACACAATTTTTATTTATTTTTAATGAAAATATTGTTTTAGGGATTGGACATTTTCTGGGAGGGCGTCAGGTTCCCCCCTCATATTTGTAACCGATACGTTCCTGCCCCAAGTTTCGCGGCTAACTGAAAAGTTCCGAGCCATAGAGTTTAAACCTTTGAATGTTTTCCCTTCAGCTCATTCACTCTGTCACATTTCAGGACTAAGTCTCCTACTTCAAAATTCTTCTCTTTGGCCTTATGCTTGTCAAACCACCTTTTAACTATCTTCTGATGAGCTATGAAATTTGATTTTTATTTTTCCCTTTCTTCTTCCAACATGAGGAGGGTATCAATTCTTTTTTGAATAACCGATGAGAGTTCTCCTCTAGAAATGTGAGCAAGCTGGATAGATGGAAGATATAGCTTGTTTGGAAGAATGGCTTCTTGTCTGTATACTAAAATTATGGGGAATTCCCTATGGCTTACTTGGGTGTTACTTTATTGGCCCATAAAGCATTATGAATTGAACTATGCCAATTCCTTTGGTTGTATTTAAATGTTTTCTTTAATATCCTCACTAGGTTCTTATTGGTTGATTATGCCCCTCCATTCCCCTGTGGATATTAGTTTGCATAGTATATGAGTATGATTCCTTTATCTAGAGAAAACTCTATTAATAGGGTGGAAGAAAAGTAAGCAACATTCTAAAACATAAGAACGGAAGGCATACCGAACCTTGTGATCAGTTGTTTCTCTATGAATTGGATTACCACCTTTTCATTTACATGAGTCAGAGGGATGACCTCTGCCCATTTCGTGAAATAGTCTGTGGCAGTCAGTATGTATTTATGATGTTTTGAAGGATTTGGTGTAATTTATCCTATGAAATCTAACCCCCATTGCTCGAATGGTATGGATATGGAAACAGGTTGGAGTGGGACAACTTCTCTCTTTTCCCTCCTTGTGCTCATTTGAAAAGTTTTAGAGTTTCTAGCGTGTGTGAGTGTCTCTAAACATAGTAAGCCAATGATATCCATCTCTCAGTATCTTGTGAGCGGTGGTATTCCCTACAAATTTTCCACCTGCAGGACCATCATGGATCTCCTTCATAACCTTGTCTGCGTATTCTCGTTCGAGAAATCTTAAAATTACCCCATCATAATTAACGCAGAATAGCACCGAATTTATGAGGCGATATTGTGTCGATTTTAGTCTGAGAGCTCTCCTTTCCTTAGGATTTAGGTTTTCTAGGAAATTCCAATGATTCAGAAGATAAGTTAGTTTCCCATACCAAGAGTCCTTCCCTGGGGGAACATATAAAGCTTCGTTACACCATAATTCCAATTCGTTCTCCCACCCGGGGTATTCATTTACTTGGTCCTGGGCTTCAGCTGCCAATTTACACAATCCTTGTCCCTTAACCAGTTTGGCAGGTTTTATATTGAGATGAAATTCTTGGACCACTTCCATCTAGTTTACTCTTCTTTCCCCCATCTCTTGTTGAGTGAATAGGGATCATACTGTAGTATGAGGCACAATGACTTTGGTGTGGTTTTTTATGATGTAAGATATGAAATGTTTTACTTCCTTGTACACCACATAAGATTTCTTGTCTATAGCAGGGTAATTTAGATCAGACCCTTGGAGATTGGTGCTCATAAATGAGACCGATGCCTCATTGTTGTCATCGTCCTTTTGAGTCAACACTGCAGCTAACGATTGGTTGGAGGAAAAAGTATAGAAGAAAAAATATTTTCTAAAGTTGGGACTTCGCAACATTGGAGCTTGAGATATTGCAGCCTTAATATTTCTAAAAGAAAATTTTCATTCGTCACCCCACTTAAATTCAACATCCTTGCGGATCATGTTTTGCAAGGGCTTGATAGTTTCAGTGAAATCGGGGGTGAATTTCCTCACAAACTTGTTTTTCCAAAAGAAGGATTGCATAGCATTTTTTTTGTGGGGTAAGGGAAGCTGAGCTATTTCCCTAATTCGTTATGGGTCTATGTGAATTCTTGTTTAAGATATAATATGACCTAGTAGTTTCCCTTCCTTGACACAAAGATAGTTTTCCTAGGGTTTAACGATATACCATATTTCCTACACCTTTCAAAAATTTGGGTTAGGTGTTGGATGTGGTATTCTCTATTCTTTGAATACACAATCACGTCGTCCAAATAAACTAATACACATTTGTTGATTAGTCCCAAAAACACTACGTCCATGGCCCTTTGGAAGGTTTCCCCTGTATTTATTAACCCAAAGGGCACATGCTTATAAGAAAAGGTTCCCCAATTGGTTCGGAAGGTATTTTTCAATCGGTCTTCCTCTCAAACTTGGTGCAGACCCCCTTCTCCCCAAGGGTTGCGTGACCTCCTGGTCTAGGATCGTTAACAATATTGAGCTTGAACAACTCTTCAATTCCCTGCTAGAACCTCTGAGAAATAATCCACAGGTCTTTATGAAACTCTACCTACGTGAATTAACACTAGGCGCAAGCCTCCTCCATGTGTCCACTGACTATGACAACGAGCCTAACCAAAAGGAACTTCGTGGCTTCGTATATTCAAGATTCGTATGTGAGCCATCCTTGACTCTCTCGACTCCCGAACTCCAAACTAGGAGTCTACTGAGTACTAACTTCATTCTCATGGACCCCTCCGATATGACCTCGAGCTATGACCCTGGGCTTAACTCCTTTAAGTGCTTTGGGTTTTCGCACTTCGCGACTTCGGGTATTCAAATGTGAGCTATCCAACTCTTCCAAATTCACGAGTTCCAAACTAGGGCTTAATAATACTAGCCCCTTTTCATAACCTCCATTAATGTGAGCCTTTGCTATGACCTAGGGCCCAGCTTCCAAGCACTACGGGACTTCGTATTTTGCAAACTCATGAAATAGCTATCCTCCCTTTCCTCGAAGTCTGAATTCCCAATGAAAAGAACCAACGGTTCGATCTTCCATTAGATTGACAACTCCTATATCTCCTGATATTTTGAGTATTGAATAACTCTCGCCCTTATCCTCCTCGCAACTTTTTTGGATCTAACGGTGCACGACTATAGACGCTTCTCCCTCCAAGGATTTCTATCGTCTGTCTAAGTTCTCAATAAATCCTTGCCAAATAACTTGGCTTCAATCCTTCTGAGATTGAATTCTTTCCTGACTTGAAATTTTTCAAATGTTTTGAAGGTCTTCAACGGTTTTTTCCCTTTTGCACTTTGTAAATGAATTTTGAATTCACCCTGGTGCACACTTGCACTCAACCTCCTGAGATTTCAAACTTAGAAAAAGTTCTCTTCTATGCACACTCCTTGAGCTTAATATGCACACTCTGCATACAAAATTTCCACGCTATATCTTCTGAGCTCTGAGTCTAAAAATACTCTCTCATATGCACTCCTTGCATAACTTACAAAAGAGAAACACTTGAAACTTATTCAATTCTTCATAAATTCATTTATTCACCATGAACATGATACATCCATAAAACAAATAACATCAGTAAAACTCTGAAACAATATCAACACTATACAACTGGATCAATTTCCTTTGTTCTATTCATTTAAAAAAAAACACCTGATTACACTACTATCTCTTACAATCATTACAATGAAAACTTTCCTAAGGATCCAGAGCTTCCTCGCTCTTCTTTCTTCTATCTAAAATCTATCACCTATCACTCTAGCGGTTACCTACTCAGCTTAATCAATGCAACCTAATGAATAATACAAGATAATATCATACACCTGTAATATATTACATTCATGTAAGGATTTACAATGATCCGTCAGTAAACAACGGTGGCCCGAATTTACATACTACTAATTAATTAACGAGAGATTCAAAAATATCTCCACACCGCTATCAATATGGTCAAGAGTCAGTTTGTCTCTTTCAAAGAGTTGATGTTTCGACTTCACTTCCAAGTTCGATTTTCTTGATTTGATAGTGATGCTCCTACATCAAAACTAGAACTTGGTTATAACCTGAAAAACCATCTAGAAAAGAAAAAGCCTTAGACCCAAACGCGAACTGCAAGAGTTGCTCCATCGATGGGACTGGGTAATTTTCCTTTTCGGATGCTCTGTTGAGGTTTCTGAAATACACACACAGGGGGATCTCCCCAGACTTTTTCCTGACCGGAACCAAATTTTCTACCCAGGCAGATTGTCTAAACTGAAAGATAATCTTTAGCATCTAGTAATTTCTTCAACTCCTGACACATGAGGGGTTCCAGAGATGGGTAGTACTTCCAAAGCTTTTGTTGGAAATTTTTTACTTTGGTTTTTAACAGGATTGTGTGTTGATTCTTGAATGATGCGAGTATTGTAAGTCTTTAGATATTAGTAGGACCATGCAAAAACATCTTGATATTCTCTGAAAATTTTGAGATAGGCCTTCCTTTCTTCTTTAGACACTATCTTGCCTAGATTTGTATTTTTAGGTTTTTCCAGGGTTCCTAGGTTTACAATCTCATACATGGGACATGAGCTCCATGTCTTTTTGTTTTTTGACCCTTTAAATGTTTCCCTTAATTCAAAGAGGTTTTCCAAATTGGATACCCCTTTCGGTATCGTGTGAAACCTCGGTTTGTCAATCGACTGATCTGTTTCACTTCTTTGCTTATGGGGATTAGTTTCTACTAGATTATTTTGGAATACTTCATCATCAATATCCAAGTCTTTAAAATTATCCTAATTGGTTAAGAATTTTATGATCTGCTCATCTCCTTCAAAAACCTTCCAATTATAAATATTGTTGGGAACTGATAGTTTGTAGAGTATTTCCACAGTCAACCGGGAGGCTTCATAGTCTTCTGAAGGAGATAGCCCCGAGGCAGAAGTGGCCATGGAATCAATAAGAGTGTTCTTTGTTCTGGGATTGTTGTAATGTTGAAGGATTCAAAATGTTATATTAGTTTGTACACTTCTTGTGGATAATTCCTTAGGTGGGGAGAGTTGCAATGTATAGTATTCCTTTCTTAGCTAACGATGATTTCAGAGTCTCCGAAAAACTTTAGTTCTTTAACGTTTGAGTCTATGTCTTCATTTATCCCTTGTACTAAGGCTTCATACTCGACGGTGTTATTAGTGCATTCAAATTCTAGTCTGCAAGACAAGAAATTTTGTTTCCCATTCGGATCAATGAGGATACATCCCACTCTCGATCCCTCTTACGACTTAGATCCATCAAAGTACAAGGTCCAAACTTGTGATCTAAAACCATCAGCTTCTCCTTGCCTACCAAGTTCCTCCTCTCCACCTATTTTTTCTGTGGTTTTCAACAGAGGTTCTTTATAGAAGAGGGTTTCTTCCACTGTCGTCGGTACATTTTCTTGAAAAGTCATTTCAGAGCTTTGAGTAAGAGGGACATCATATGAGACAAGGGACAAATTACTGAAATCAGAGTTGCAGGAATAGTTTCCTAGTACGGGGAAATCTATCAAAGAGGGTTCATTAAGGGATTCTAAATCAATGATAGAATGTTTGAGATACCTTTCCCTGTCGATCCTGATCATCTTCGTCTGTCCCTTTAATGAAAACCAAAGGTGATCCCAATTTGTGCTAAAGTATCCGTTCAAATTCGCAGACCAGTATCAACTAAGTAGCAGTCCATAAGCTTTTGATATATCTACTACAATGATGTCAATCACTTGAACAAATTTCATGTGTGTTTACATTTTTATCATGACATCCTTGAGTTCTCCCATAACTTTCACCCGGGTTCTATCCAATTGTATCACATGTTTATCACTTTTGAGAGGGATTGCGTTTAATTTCTTGTAGATAGATAATGGCAAAACATTAGAGGATTCCCTTGAGACAACCAAACAATTATGGAGGTTTTTTTTGAAGACTTCAAATGTCAAGAGGAACAATGGGACGAAAGGATTTCCCTTTTTATCTTTAGAGCAAGTGTTTACAATTGGTTTATTTCTTAGATCTATGAGGGATGGATTTTCTCCTTGATAGTACTTGTTATAGGGAGGCTCTACTGAATTCAAGGCTTGTAACATAAATTCCTTTTGCTGGGGAATTCTACACATGTCCATGACCAATATATTTGTCTTTAATTTTTTTAAATATTATACTATGTTGTAGTCTAGCTTAGGCGATTCTCGTGTATGGATGTTTATAGGATTTCTTAGGGAGATAAAATATTCTTTCGGGTGATCGGATGTTTGTTTTCCTCTCGAAGTGTGGGAAATGGTTAGGTCTCTTGAGACCAACTGACCCCTACTTCGTGTTTTCACAGCCAAGACCTCTACGGTCGGTTCTTGAACCTCAAATAGATAATCGAAAGGCATCGACAGGTGAGGGCCCCATAACAGCATGGTTGTTTCTTCCGGTGGGTCAACTTCTTCCTGATAAACAATATTCATAGCTAAGCCAATTGATTGTTCAATAAGTGAAAATTCATCTAGGAACCGGTTGGCCATCAAATTCATGGCATGCACCCATTGTGGACAATCTCTTTCAGAATTTTTCTCTTGGTGATAGGTACAGAAAGAGTCAGATGCTACATTTCCCAGATCAATGTTTAAGTTGGCTAGGGGAGGTTCAATTTCTTTGAACGGTGGATTTATTTTAAATAAGGGTTTATAAAGCCTTTGGCCTTGGTTTCCTTCCCCTGCACTTCTTTTCATTTCTACAATTTTATTTGACAACTTATTTATCATACGTTGTAGGTCTTCTATATCTCCACTTCCCTTTTCGGGACCATGTTTTGTTTGTTTTCCTGGGGGTCTTGTTAACAAGAGTCCTCTCTTGGGTGGAGGTTGAGGTTCCTTCTTAACTAATGATACCTAGCCTTATTTACATCCCTTCATTTGAAACTTAATTTTTTTTTCTTCCGAGAAATTATTAGCTAGGGATTTTTTGGCATCCCTTTTTACAAACATGGAAATGGAAGCAGGGAGAGAATCAACGTATACCTCGATTTGAAACTCCTAAGTGGGTTTAGTTTTGGGTTGAAATTTCTTTAGGATAGTGGTGAATCATTGATTGAAGTCTTTAACCTTCTGTTTTGAATTCATGGTGGCGGAAAACAACTCATCCATCAAAGTTTCTGTAGTGGTTTCTTTTGCGAATTTGTCCAAACAATCCTTTTGAAACTTTGTCCAACTAGTTATGGACCCTACAGACAGGTTAAAATACCATGTAGAGGATGAATTTTTAAATTTATAAGGGAAAATCATGCACACTACATCTTCATGTTGTACATTCATCAGTCGAATAGATAGTATGAACTTCTTGATATGGTCTTCAAGCAATCCTGAGGTTTCAGCGTCAAATTTAGGGAGTAACTTTTCTAGATGTCGAGGAAGGTTATGTACTCATCCAAGGATTTCCAGAGAATATCTTTCCAACCAATGTTGATTATTATGAGGTGGTTTTACCTTCTCTTCATTGTGATCATTGTTATCCTCCATTTCATCGAACTCTAAAGCTGAGCATTCCGAGTTAAAACCTTCCTCATCAGATTCAATATCGTCGGCCTCAGAGTAGTTACCAGCTGGTGTTTCAGGGATTAGATTGAGGGGATTTTCAATCTAGGTGAAGGAAAATTCTATCAGGTATTCTACCATGTGAACAAAAACCTGGTCGGGGGTTTCGACCAATGGTCTTCTTACTTTTTTTTTGCGAGGAAGTAACGGGGCTAAGGGTAGTGCTCCAATTTGTTGCGCGTAAGATATTGTGATTATTTTGAGCTAGTTCAACTCCTCATGGGGAAGAGCATAAGGTATTTCATGGAGTAATTTTTCTTCCTCTTGTTGGGGTGAGTTACTCATTTAAGGAGTACTCAGTGTATGTGGTTTGTCTTGAAAATGAATAGCCATACATGTGAGATGTTTTGAATCAACAGGCTATGTGAAATATTATATCAGAAATATTGTTAGCCATTCATTCATCAGGCCCTCCTTCTAGTGCCAATTATGTTGAGGGGTCCTAAATCCATTTCACTCAACAACAAGAACCAAACCCACCACCGAGTCCTAATTAGAATTTTCATCATTTGATAGTGGAATGGTTCTCCAGATCAGTCGATCCAACCAAATAATCGATGGGATTTAACGTAGTGATCTACAAAACATCTCCTTACGAAAGTTTCTTCTTTAGTTTAAACGTTCTCTTTTTGTATTTTCTTTTACTAGGTGGGTCTGATAAAAGGATGCGTGTTGGTATAAACCAGTTGGGTAAAAGGGGAATCTTAATTATTGAAGAAGGATGAGCCTGGGATAACCCTCATGCTCAAGCATGCAGAAAAATATTTTCACACATGTGACAAGCCTAGCACTAATGCATCGACTTGTTGGTATTTCAATTATTGGCAGAGATACACTTATCGAAAGAAAACATACATGCAATAAAATGATGGAAAGAAAGATAGTTTCCTTAGCTCTAACCATTATTCACACATTAACACAACGATTTTCTTTCCATCATTAAGATTAAGAACTATAGAAAATATTGAATCGACTAACTTATCAATAGATTCATAAATGCTTACTCATTACAACATCCATTCATGAAACAAGGTCGGAAGTAGGTCCTCCTCAAATCCAATCACACATTCCTTTGATCAAAAACAAAAGTTTTTCTCCAGTCCTAAACATGACTTCTCAATTAAGGTAGTTCAGAAATAGTTCTTTACAATTCAAAAAATGAGGGTCTTTTCCAAAACAATCAACCTTTTCTAAAAGGTCGATCCTCTTATTTATAACAAGTCATTAACTAAAAATAACTATCAAAAGTGGAAGCTAACTAAAAAAAGACATCACCACATGGTGCTTCCATATCTTTGTCTTCTAAGAGCCATCGAATGGTTTCAATGAAGTGGATGACTCTTCTCATACTCTGACCATTTTCCAAAGAGTTCCTCGCATGTGTTGACATATGGGAATTTGTGTTGGTTCATCGGGGCCGAAAGGATCTCCTTTACTTCTATTGCTCATGCCCTATACTTGACTATTTTAAAACTTAACTACTATAATATTGTTTGATCCTTGATCAGGTCCTCCATGAACTGTTGTACTTGTCTTGGCACCATGTTTGTCACCTTTTCTATCTTTGTAGTCCTTGCCAATTCTTGTTATGCATGTCATTTAACCATGTCATGCAAGTCAACAAAGTCCATGGGTGAGATGAATTCTGGGAGGCCGATGTCTTTCATCTCCTGATTGATCTTGATCCAACTTCTTTCACAATCGACCTATTTTTCTTGAATCTTCCGCTGATGTCCTTGGGCCATTGTCACCCATTATTCAGCCACATTCCTTATCCGATCTATGTTGTTTACCTTAGCACCTGAATGTTGTGCTCTTCAGCGTCTTGACCCTTTTGAACCATGCTGATGTAATCAATTCTTTCCATTTCTTGATGGGCCTTCTCGTAACATATTTCCACATCTTTACAACTCTCTAGCACCATAAGGGTGTCTTCTTGGAAGTTGACTATTCCTGCAGTGAAAAGGTGTCTTTCATTCGTGAATTTTTCATAGACATCTTGGAACTCACTTCTCAAAAACATCGTGGCTTGCGTGGAGTCTTGATAGTATTTTGTCAAGTGGTGCATATTCTCCAACTCCTTTAGCGCAGTGGTCAACTCATCTTCATATTTCCTTTATCTATCCAGGGTGGCATCTGTGATTGTCATTCCTGCACCGATAAGCTTAGACGTTTTGGCATGCTCTGTGTTGATTAATTTTACCTCTATGGTGATGAGGATCGAACTATTTGTTAGCACTGGAAGTCAACTCTACATTGTAGCAGAGGTAAGCCCGATACCCATCAATATTTGGGTGGATGTTGGTTTAAATGTGGATGGTTGATGGTCAAAACTCAACAACATGAAATATGTTCAAGACAGGACTAGACAGGAAATGTACAAGGAAGTGAGGGTCACATTAACTTCAGTCAATAAATTGAGTTAAAGCAAGAGAAGCGGGAAGAATTAGGAGAAAGGGTGAAGGAGAATGATCTGGGCATCAGGCCTTCCAGCATATCTGAGAAGAAAACCCAAGCTCAAGAGCATTCTTGAGCTCAAATTTAGACACCAAAATATGTCTACAAGGGACACATTTACAACTACAGTATGATCAAAGACTCCATCATCCTGCAACTTCAACAACTCGACTGGATCCTCCATGCTCGAGCCATTCAATGTGAGAAGAAAACAGATATACAGGGAAATGAAAAAGACTGACCATGATACTGCCATAATAAAACCTCCATTACGACAACATAATGATCCTCGACTGGATCATCCATGCCTAAGTGTCTTAAAAAAAAAAATTATAGACAAAATGGAAAGAAGGAAGATGACTTCTATTAACATGAAAGTCTCAAGTCGATTACATAACCAGAGAACAGCTCTGGAAAAACCAAAATTATAGATTGGGAGCTCTGTTCCTCCAAAGACCCTTTAAAAAATCACAGAACTCCATAATTATACTCAAACAATTTCGTTCCTGCAGTAGAGGCATGCCCGGGTCTTCGCATTAAAGGCTTCACATCTTCATGCTCCCTATCAGACTATGCATGCAATTTCCCGTCCGAAGAAAGCTCTGTCAGATGCAATCGTACCTCAGAATGGACCTACAGATGACATGACTTGTTGATAGTCCTTTCCAGGGATTTCCATTTATGGTGGAAGTGATGCTCAAACATCACCAACCAACCTCAATAATTGCTTCCACAAGATTGGGAAGACCCAAGTCATCACTGCACCTATGGAATTTGGCGGCCTCTGCATTCTGCCATATGGAGTTGAGTTGGATGCTTGCATGGATGGCTAGGTGGTCATGGACGGGGATCAGGATCTGGTGGAATGATGGTGCAATGGGCGTACTACTAGGTTGTGCGATAGCCAGGTGGAGGAAACATGGAGGATGGGAAGAATCAGTGGAGGTGACACAAGCGAGAACTGGGAGGGTGATGTGGAGCGAAGTGGTACAGGTGGCAGGAGATGGGAGGGGAGATGCGATAGGAGGGACAGTGAATGGAGGCGAGGTGTGAGGAGGAGAAAGCTATAGGGGAGTGGGAGATGTGATAAACAGAGGAGAGAGATGGAGTGGGGGACAGGTGTCGGCGGGATGGTTTGTGGAGTGGACACTTGTCGATCTGGGATAGGGTGCTATATGCACATGCGCATATCAGGGATATGAAAAATGGTTTCATTCTTCCCTGCTTTTGGGCCCGATGTATGTCTCTGGATGACACATAACACCTCCACAAAAAACATGGTTTCTTCCCGGTCCGCTCTATATTTTTTAATGATCACGCATGTTGAGGCCTCGATGTGGCCAGCGACTGTCAATCTGGAGCGCACAAATCTCAGTAGCCCATATCTACACCCCTTTTATCACAACATGCCAAAAGGTCACATCAACTCTGACATACTTAGGATAAGAGACATTTAGTGGGTTTTTTAACCCCATTCTTCGCATTTTTCCACCCAAAGGCCAAATCCAGTGAGGAAAACACCCCATACCATAATATGTGATAAAATTAGGCTCCATGGGGGATAGAGTCCTCCTTGTGAGGCTCTAATATCTCCTTTTGCAGTTCCAGTCGCCTTCTGTTGGGCTATGGAGTCAAGCTCAAAAACACCCTGCTGAGGAATATATGCCGAAAAATAAAATGAAAGAAAACACACATGCTCCAAGGAGCTTATTTATGTACATTCCTAGGCTAATTGATTTTTACAAAATGCTAGGTGAAATCAAACTTCCACCATAGCCATTCAAGTAACTTCCTAACTGGAAGCTACTTTACTCTACCAGTGACCACTAGAAGATGATGCAACCGTGACAACATAATGGTTACACCCTTAATATTTTCTCTAAGGGATGAATTTGAGATAAAATAGGGTGGCTGCAAGGCATGAAGGGAATTCCACTCTATGTATTCGCTGACAAGTTCATAGAATGAGTGGCAAATTCTATGAAATTTGTAACAGGAAGCCTGACCTTCTCCACAGCTTCTCACATGTGGTTGAATATCTCTTATAAGCACAGGTGGATGAGGATCTGATTTAGGCTGACTGATCTCAGGTGATGGTTGCTTGCTTACAAGATCTGAACAGGAGATGAATTGCTCCTCCTGTTTCTCCTCTGGTTCGTCTTATTGGCTCTCCCAAGGGTCAGAGTCATAATCGTCATAGACATGACCTGTGGGAAAGCTCTTCTCTTCATATTACTACTCAGTGTCTTCAGCAGGCCCAGGAGGGATGATTTCCTCATGATAATATCTTTTAAGAAAAAGAGGATAAGTCTCTGTTGTGTGCTCTTGTATATCCTTCATATCTAGCTCAAAATCTGATCCATAGTTGTCATATATAGGTTGGTTGCTCCTTTGGTCAACAAACTATGATGTAGGTCTCTGTTGCTCTTCTTTAGAATAATCATCAAAGACTGAGACAACAGGCACCTCAGGAGAAAAATGTAGGGCCACTACAGTCATGAAATCTTCATCATCATCCTTCATAGGAATGCCAAGAACATCTGCTTCAAGGGCTGGAAAATCCTCTGTATCTTCTTCAAAAGGAAACACTCATGTTCTGCCTTCAATTCCTCTAACTCTGCAGAAAGATAATTTAATATCTCCATCATCTCATGCAGATCATCTCCTTCCTCGTCCAATCCTTCATCTTCATAGATTTCCTCTGATGCAGATGAAAAGGGATGAGAAAGGACTGATTTCTAATCCAAGTCATCAGGCTCATCCTCACAGCCTGCATAAGAAACAACTCTATCTTGAATACAATCGTTGTATCCCTCACAAAAAATATGACAAATTAACTTAGAGGGATAAAAATTCTGACAATGAGCATTGAAAGCTGCATGAAATTATTCAAGGGAGGAAATGCTAGCAGGGGGTAAAGAATGATACCACTCACGGGCATCCCCTGCTAAAGAGAACATGAACATTTTCATTAATACATCCTCATGATGTATCTCCCACTGATGCATAATTTCATGAAACTCACTGATGTGATCAACATGGTTGTCCTCTTTACGCTCTCTAAATATAGGCAAATAATCATTCCATTCATTTGGAGTAGGAACAACATTAGGAAAACTAGGAACAACAGAAAAATTAAAGGGAGCAAACCTCCAAGCCAGGATTCTTTCCATTTCGAACCAGTTGAGTCACAGAATGAGTGTGTATGGTCTTTGTTCACCATCAAAAACCATATCTGATTGTTGTGTTCTCCCGAGGGGTACTAGGTGTAGCCAGAAGAAGCTGCACTGAAACAGTGGAGTTGAGACAGTGGAGTCGCCACAGTGGATTCGCCAGGTGCATAGTTGCAATCTTTGATGTACTGAGTTCTGATGCACCTTCAGAATCAGTAAGCTTTATCATTCTACCCAAGGAAAATATTCAATTTCATCCCTTGAAGCGGTGCCAGAAATGTTAGCACTGGAAGTTACCTCTTGATTGCAGCAGAGGTAAGCCTGATACCCATCAATGTTGGGGTGGATGTTGGTTTAAATGTGGATGGTCAATGGTCAAAACTCAACAACATGAAATATGTTCAACACAGGACTGGACGGGAAATGTACAGGGAAGTGAGGGTCACATTAACTTCAGTCAGTAAATTGAGTTAAAGCGAGAGCAGAGGGAAGACTTAGGAGAAAGTGTGAAGGAGACTGCTATGGGCATCAGCCCTTCCAACAACTTTGAGAAGAAAACCCAAGATTAAGAGCATTCTTGAGCTCAAATTCAGACACCAAAATATGTCTACAAGGGACACAGTTACAACTGCAGTATGATCAAATCCTCCATCATCTTGCAACTGCAACAACTCAACTAGATCCTCCATGCCCAAGCCATTCAATGTGAGAAGGAAACAGATATATAGGGAAATGAAAAAGACTGACCATGATACTGCCATAATCAAACCTCCATTATGACAGCATAACGATCCTCGAATGGATCATCCATGCTTGAATGTCTCAAACAATTTCTTTTTACAGACAAAATGGAAAGAAGGAAGTTGACTTCTATTAACATGAAAGTCGCAAGTCGATTACATAACCAGAGAACATCTCTGGCAAAACCAAAATTACAGATTGGGAGCTCTGCTCCTCCAAATATTATTTACAAAATCACAAAACTCCATACTTATACTCAAACAATTTCGTTCCTACAGCAGAGGCGTACCCAGGTCTTCGCATTAAAGGTTTTATGTATGCATGCTCCCTGTCAGACTAAGCATGCAGTTTCTTGTCAGAAGCTATCTTTGTCGAACGTAACCGTGCCTCATAATAGACCTGTAGATGAGATGACTTGATGATAGTACTTTTCAAGGCTTTCCATTTATGGTGGAAGTGATGCTCATCCACCACCAACCAACATCAATAACTGCTTCCTTGGGATTGGGAAGACCCAAGTCAACATTGCACTCATGGAATTTGGCATCCTTTGCATTCTACCATTTGGAGTTGAGTTGGATGCTTGCAGGGATGGCTAGGTGGTCGCAGACGGGGATCAGGATCTGGCATAATGATGGCACAATGGGCGTGTTATTGGGTTGTGCGATGGCCAGGTGGAAGAAACATGAAGTCTAGGAAGAAGCAGTGGAGGTGATGCAAGCGGTAACTGAGAGGGTGATGTGGAGCGAAGTGGTAGAGGTGGCGAGAGATGGGAGGGGACATGCAACAAGCGAGACAGTGAATGGAGGCTAGGTGTGAGGGGGTGAAAGTTATAAGGGAGCGGGAGATGTCATGGAGAGAGGATAGAGATGGAGTGGGGGATAGGTGTCGGTGGGACGATTTGTGGAACGACCACTTGTTGATCTGGGATAGGGTGCTAGATGCACATGCGCATATCGAGTCTGCGAAAAGTGGTTTCATTCTTCCCTGATCTTGGGCCCGATGTATGTCATCGGATGACACGTAGCGCCTCCACAAAAACCATGGTTTCTTCCCAGACCGATCTATATTTTTTAATGATCGCGCATGTTGAGGCCCTAATATGGCCAATGACCATCAATCAGGAGCGCGCAGATCTCAGCTTCCCAGATCTATGCCCCTTTTATCACAACACCCAAAAAGGTCACATCAACTCCGACAAACTTAAGATAAGAGACATTTAGTGTTTTTTTTAACCCCATTCTTCGCATTTTACCCAAAGACCAAATCCAGTGGGGAAAACACCCCATACCATAATATGTGATAAAACTGTCCAACGTAAGCTGCCTCTTCTTAGTGGGTATTTTCATGATGGTTTTCCTATTTCGTTCGTAGGTGATTCCGTGTATATCAGTGACAACATCAATAGGTTCGAGGATTTGTTTTTCTCCCCAAGTCGGAGTATTTCCCACGCTCCCGACTGTGTCTGATGGTTCCAGGCTAGTTTCCTGAACTTGTAGTACTTATGGATTTCCATCGGGAGGAAAATATGACACATCCGCCATTCTCATCATTGATCAAGAATTTATGCCCGTCCGTATGGTCGATGAACCATTTCAGAACCTCTATGCAGGGGAAAACTTGGGTTTTTCTTGCCACCATGTGTAAATATAACTAACAGATGTTCGGGAAGACTTGGTCATCGAACACCCTTATGTCCAGGTTGTTGTGAGGGATATAATCTAGCTACTCTTCTCAGATAATTCTGTTGAAGCAATCCCCCCACTGTGGGAGCATTATTTTGTATCTGCTTCTTGCCTCTATATCACCAAAGGCCAGAGGCTAGACAAAAATTTTGTGGTTGTTGTTTTAATGACAAGCTTTGCCTTGGGAGCATACTCCAACTACCTCGTGGTCCCTGGAGAAGAACCTTCACCTATTTTAGCTTCTTTCAGCTTGGGGGCTCTCGGTGAGCATCTGATGGTTGGCTTTCTCGATGAAATCTTACCTACAACTATAACATAGTTTATAGATCGTGAAAGAAAACTGGATGCATATATTATGACCAACGAATTGATAAACTTGAAAACATACCTCTGCAGCTTGTTAAAACTAGTTTTGATAATCAGAGGGTTGGTACAGTATTGAAATGTTTTCTTTTCTCCTTCAGATGTTATGGAATTCAACTTGTGCATAGAATGAATTCGTTCGAAACTGGTTTAGAGATTTAAACAGGAATGAAATTACCTTGTCGCTTCATCCATTCAATTCTGGTTATGAGTGTAATTTCATTAAATCTTCTACCAGATCTTCAAATATGTTTAAACTTAAATTCATCATGGGTTGATGGTGTGGGAGCGGGTGGTAATGTGGTCTATCAATGATTTCAATTTTTTGTTGTCGAACCGACGCACAAGGTAGCAACAAATGTAGTATCAGTAATTAACTGGTCTACTAAATGTCCAAATCTTATCGTATCTTATGCCACAAACATCCCATCGTATTGCTAGTTTTGTTGGTGGATCGGGGGTCGATATTGTGCTTCAAACGTTTTCGTTGATATCTCTCTTGCAAAATTTCCAACGCCAATTGACCTTGACATACGACATTGATGTGGCAAAGCTGACTCGGAGGCATGACTGGGACCCAGGGAACCTAAAAAATGACTTGGGATGAAACTAGTTTGTACAACCCCTTATGTGGTAAAGACACATGGCATTTGAGACTAGCGACTTCATTTTCTTGTGTTAATCAAAATCGGGAATTTCTTTAAGCTATACATTCTAAAACCCAAGCCAATCTTACCAACACAGAAAAGTATCTAGGATTGGTGATCGGAGATCAACATACCCAAGTGATCTCGGATCGAATCTCTTAAAAAAGTCCCAATGCCGAAAATGCATCAGCGATCGACGATCGTAGATATGCTTTGTCGCAGAAAAAAAAGATTGTTTTAACTTTTCTGGATTTTCTCGACCCCGATAAAGCACATCGATCATCGACTATCAGTGATTTCTTTACTTTCTTTGTCAATGTCTATCCTTCCCTCCTTTTTTCGAATTTCTAAGGGGATCGACTATCTCCTGAAACCTTGTGCGGAAGATTTACATAAACCAACCTCACCTCCTGCCAACGTTGATCGGGGATCGACGCTCGATGACTTCTCTAACTATGTGGTTCCTTTACTCGTTTGAATTTTCTTCGACGCTGAACCTGAGCCCGTTAGGTGCAGTGTTAGCTGTCGATTCTCAATTTGGGTGTTAATTGCTTTTAGATGTGAGGTTTAACAAGTTCAAAAAAACCTAACTTGATGATAAGAGTCATGAAAACAACACAAAGATAAATCATTTCCCAAGGTGGAATCGATTTAGAAAGTGCAGAAAATAAGTGGTACCCAAAAAGTGACAAAATTTCATAAGGGTTTTAGGGTGTGTTGAGTGGTCAACAAATGGAGACTTACTGGGAAAAAGTAGAATCTTTTTTCCCTCCCCGGGCTTAGTTGATATAGGAGCCGGTTAATAACTTGAGTGGTTTATTTTTTATCAGAGTCTCTTCTATCCTTGCATTTGCAGTTCCCCCGGTTGGCGAATCCGGGCCTTCCTGTGGGGTTTAAACCTTTATCCCACCTTCGTTCCTTTTAACCATGACCCATGCTCCTTTTTGACAAGAGTCGAGTAAATAATTCATTGGAAACAAGACTTTAGTTATCATCATTCAGCTGATGCGGTGTTTCTCTGCTGCCAGCGAGTGTCCATATTCTCTGTAGAGTCACTCCGATGTCATAGACCTTGCTCCGCTGCTAGCGAGCATCCATAGCCCTGACAATGTTATCTGCATATCCTCTCCTACTTTGCACTCATTTTATATAATTGATTTATTTGGGCAGAATTCCCTGAGGGAGCGGGAGAGGAGGACATATGGTATCTGCAAGATGAGATGGTTAAGGTGAAAATTTTCTAGTTGTGTCTTGAGGGGCATGTGGTCCTTTCCAGCTTACCATTTTTCCCTTTATGGTTTTACCAGATCACTAGGAATACACTTCATCACTTTCTAAGGTTGTTTATTTGAAAAGGTTAGATACAAAATTCCTTTAAGAAAATAGCCATTCATCCAACGTTTCTTGTGTTTGTATGTAAGCATGGTCAGGAACTGAGTTTTCTATACTATATGAATTAAGTTCAACCAATCTCTTTCAGAACACATTCTTGAAAGCGCAAAAAATACTACACAAGAAGACGGAAATTAAAAGACTCCACAATCAACCCTCCTTCTAGCACCAATTATGTTGAGGGGTCCTAAATCCCTTTAAATCAACAGAAGGAAACAAACCTGCCACCGAGGCCCAATTAGATTCTGCAGCGTTTGATAGTGGAATGGTTCTACACATATTTTGATCTGACCAAATAATCGATGGGGTTTAACGTAGTGATTTACAGAACGTCTCCCTATGAAATTTCCTTCTTCAGTTTAAACGTTCTCTTTTTGTATTTTCTTTTACTAAGTCAGTCTGATAAAAGGATGTGTGTTGGTATAAACCAACTGGGTAAAAGGGGAATCTTAACTACTGAAGAAGGCTGATCTTGGGATAACCCTCATGCTCAATCATGGAAACAAAGATTTTCACACCTGTGACAATCCTAGCACTAATACATTGACTTGATGGTATTTCAATTATTGACATAGATACAATTACCGAAATAAAACATACATGCAATAAAATGATGGTAAGAACAATAGTTTCCTTATCTCTAACCATTAGTCACACACTAACACAATGATTTTCTTTCCATCATTAATATTAAGAACTACATAAAAATATTGAATCAACTAACTTATCAATAGATTCAGAAACTCTTACTCATTACAACATCCATTCATGAAACATGGTCAGAAGTAGTTCCTCCTCAAATCCAATCACACACGCCTTTGATGAAAAAAATAAGTTTGTCTCCGGTCCTAAACAAGACTTCATAATTAAGGTAGTTCGTAAATAGTTATTTACAATTCCAAAAATGAGGGTCATTGCCAAAACCATTGACCTTTTCTAAAATTCTGATCCTCTTATTTATACAAGTCATTAACTAAAAATAACTATCAAAAGTGCAAGCTAAGTAAAACAAGACATCGCCACATGGTGCTTCCATATCTCTATCTTCTAAGATCCACTGAATGGTTTCATTGAATTGGATGACTCTTCTCATACTCTGATCATTTGAAAAATATTTCCTTGCATGTGTTGGCATATGAGAATATGTGTTGGTCCATCAAGGCCGAAAGGATCTCCTTTACTTATACTGCCCGTACTCGATACTGGACTATTTTAACACTTAGTTGTTGTAATACTGTTTGATCCTTGATTGGGTGCTCCATTAACTATTGTACTAATCCTAGCGCCATGTTCTCAACCTTTGCTATCTCTACAATCCATGTTGTGTCTTGTTCTACATGTCATTTAACTATGTCATGCAAGTCGACAAAGTCCTCAGGTGAGCCGAATTCTAGGAGGTCAATGTCTTTCATCTCCCGATTCATATTAACCCAGCTTCTTTCGCAATAGGCCCATTTTTATTGAATCTCCCAATGAGATCCTTGGGCCATTTTCACCCAATATTCGACCATCTTCCTTATCCGATCTATGTTGTTATCCCTTAGCACCCGAATGTCGTTCTCTTCGGCGTCTCAGCCCTTTTGAACCGTGTTGATGTAATCAATTCTTTCCACTGCTTGGTGGGCCTTTTCTTACCATATTGACACATATTTACAATTTTCTAGCACCATAAGGGTGTCTTCTTGGAAGTCAGCTATTCCTGTAGTGAAAAGGTGTCATTCATTCATGAATTTTCCATAAGTGTCTTGGAACTCACTTCTCAAAAAAATTGTGTCTTACGTGGAGTCCTGATAATATTTATCCATGTGGCTTAGATGCTCCAAATCCTTTAGCACAGTGGCCAACTCCTCTTCATATTTCCTTTCTCTATCCAGGGTGGCATCTGTGATCTCCATCCCTATGTCGATAAGCTCGTACGTTTTGACATGCTCTGTGCCGATCATTTTTTCCTATGTGGTGATGAGGATCGAACTTTCCAATGTAAGCCTCCTCTTCATAGTGGTTATTTTCATGGTGGATTTCCTCTTTTGGTCGTAGGTGATTTCCTATATATCGACAACCTCATCAAGAGGTTCTGGTATTTGTTGTTCTCCCCAAGTCATAGTATTTACCAGGCTCCCGACTGTGTATGTTCGTTCCAGGCTAGGTTCTTGAACTTGTAGTATTTCTGGAATTTTGTCAGGAGGAAAAATCTGACACATTCACCATTCGCATCATTGATCAATCATTTATTCCCGTCCGTATGGTTGATGAGCCATTTGAGAACCTCTATGTAGTGGAAAACCGGGGTTCTACTTGCCACCATGTGTAAATACAACCATCGGATGTTCGGGAACACCTAGTCATCGAGTGCCTTTACGTCCGAGTTGCTGTGAGGGATATACTCTAGGTACTCTTTTTAGTTAATTCTATTGAAGATATCCCCCCACTGTGGGAGAATTATTTTGGAACCGATGCTTACCTATGTATCACCAAATCCTGGAGGCTAGACAAAAACTTTCTTGGTTGGTGTTTTAATTATAGGCTCTGCCTTGGGAGTGTAATCCAACTTCCTAATGGTCCCTGGAGAAGAACATTCGCCTATTTCATCTTATTTCATCTTGGGGGCTCTTGATGAGCATCTAGTGGTTGGATTTCTTGGTGACATATTACCTGTAGCTATAACATATTTTAGAGATCATGCAAGATAACCAGATGCATATATTACAACCAACGAATTGAAAAACTTGAAAACATACCTTTGCAACTTGTTAAACCTGGTTTTGATAATCAGAGGTTCGGTATAGTCATGAAATATGGTTAAGAATCAATTTGTCTCTTTCAAACCATTGATGTTTCGAATTCACTTCCACATCCACTTTTCTTGATTTGATAGCGATGCTCCTGCATCAAAACTAGAACTTGGTTATAACCTGAAAAACCATGTAGCAGAGAAAAAACCTTAGAACTAGACACAGTCTGCAAGAGTTGCTCCATCGGTGGGACTGGGTAATTTTCCTTTTCGGATGCTCTGTTGAGGTTTCTAAAATCCACACACAGGAGGATCTCCCCAGATTTTTTCCTGATCGAAACCAAATTTTCTAGCCAGGTGGATTGTCTAACCTGAAAGATAATTTTAGGATCTAGTAATTTGTTCAACTCTTGACACATGAGGGGTTCCAAAGATGGGTGGTACTTCCAGAGCTTCTGTTGGAAGGGTTTTACTCTGGATTTCAACAGGATTGTGTGTTGAATGATGTGAGTATCATAATTCTTTAGATCTCGGTAGGACCATGCAAAAAAATCTTGATATTCTCTGAAAAGTTTGAGATAGGCCTTCCTTTCTTCTTTAGACACTATATTGCCTAGATTTATATTTTTAGGGTTTTCCAGGGTTCCTAGGTTTACAGTCTCATACATGGGACATGAGCTCCATGTCTTTGTGTTTTCTTACCCTTTAAATCTTTCCCTTAAGTCAAAGAGGTTTTCCAAATTGGCTACTGTTTCAGGATTAATCCGTAAGTGCGGACGCGAACCGATCTCCCTAGATCCACCCGGATCTAGAACAAAACAGAACAGAATACTACTCTTTCCCTAGATCTAGCCTATTGAATGAACTAAGAGATAAGGATTATAGACATACCTTGTGAACACTTTCCTTAGGTCTCTATTGTTCCAAGCTTAGCTCCAATGCTCTTGCACCGTTCAGATCACAGCAGTACAAGCCAATCGAAGTATAGGCAGATTAATATATTCAATATCTAGTCTATACATATGATCAAAGAATTATGTAATAAAGAGACATCATCTTTATGGGAAAGGGACATATTACTGTATTGAATTAATTGAAAGTGAAACTTACAACCTGAGCCTTGATGTTGTAGGTCTCCTTTCGATGGCTCCTAGCTCTGACACACACACTTCCTCATGCATGAAAAAAATCAACCACTTGTGATGACCTTGTTGTAGTCTCTTGCTGATGTAGCATCAGTCCTTCATACAGGCTTTCAACAATTCTCCAATCAATCTCTTGCTAGCTTGCTTCTAACCTCTCCAATGAGTAATCTCCTCAATATATAGGAGAAGATAATTTAGTTACTTGGATAGGNTGAGTAATCTCCTCAATATATAGGAGAAGATAATTTAGTTACTTGGATAGGAAATGATCCCAAGATATCTGGAATGCCAGCACTTGAACAACCATTCGTTAGCCAACTCATTCTTCTCGAAGATTCTCTTCTAGAAGGCTCGATAAATTCATCTTTTTCCTCTTTAATAATATGTTCGCACCCTGGCCTTTGTTACAGTGTGAACTATTCGCACCCTAGATTAATGAAGCCTACAAGAATCAGGCATTCTCGCAGGCAAGTACATAAATAGCCTGCGAACTTCTTGAAAAACATAGTTTCTGGAGGTAGACATGTGTAACTTTTCTCAGGAAAGTATTCTTTAACGAAGAGCTTGATTTTCCATCATCATGACATCATCATAACATCATCCCGATGACCAAAATTGTGGATAACAACTACCCCTTTCGGTATCGTGTGAAACCTTGGTTTGTCAGTCGACTGATTTGTTTCACTTATTTTCTTATGGGTACTAGTTTCTACTAGATGCTCTTGGAATACTTCATTGAAAACATCCAAGTCTTTAAAATTAGCCTAATTGGTTAAGAATTTTATGATCTGTTCATCTCCTTCAAAGACCTTCCAATTATAAATATTGTTGGGCACTGATGGCTTTTAGAGTAGTTCCATAGTGAACTGGGAGGCTTCATAGTCTTATAAAGGGGATAGCCTTGAGGCAACAGTGGCTAGGGAATCAACAAGAGTGTTCTTTGTTTTGGGGATTGTTTTAATGTTGAATGATTCAAAATGTTCTATTAGTCTGTGCACTTCTTGTTGATAATTCATGAGGTGGGGAGAGTTGCAATGTATAGTATTCCTTGCTTTCCTAATGATGATTTCAGAGTCTCCGAAAACCTTTAGTTCTTTAACATTTAAGTATATGTCTTTCTTTATGCCTTGCACTAAAGATTCATACTCTACGGTGTTATTAGTGCATTTAAACTCTAGTCTACAGGAAAGGAAATTTTGTTTCCCCTTCGGATCAATGAGGATACACCCCACTCCTGATCCTTCTTATGGCTTATATCCATTAAAGTAAAAGGTCCAAACTTGTGAGAGAAAACCATCAGCTTCTCCTTGCCTACCAATTTCCTCCTCTCCACCTATTTGTTTTGTGGTTTTCAATAGAGGTTCTTTATAAAAGAGAGTTTCTTCTACTGTCATCGGTACATTTTCTAGAAGAGTCATTTCGGAGCTTTGAGTAAGAGGGACATCAGATGAGAGAGGGGAGAAATTACCGAAATCAGAGTCGCAAGAATAGTTTCCTAGTACGGGGAAATTTGTCGAAGAGGGTTCATTAAGGGCTTCTAAATCAGTGACAGAATGTTTGAGATACCTTTCCCTATCGATCCTGATCATGTTCGTGTGTCCCTTTAATGGAAACCAAAGGTGAGCCCAATCTATGCTAAAATATCCATTCAAATTCTTGGACCAGTCTCAACTAAGTAGAAATCCATAATCTTTTGGTATATCTACTACAATGATGTCAATCACTTGAACAAATTTCGGGTGTGTTTCCATTTTGATCATGATATCCTTGAGTTCTCCCATAACTTTCACCTAGTTTCTATCCAATTGTATCACATGTTTATCACTTTTGAGAGGGACTGTGTTTAATTTCTTGCAGATAGATAATGGCATAACATTAGAGCATTCCCTTGAGACAATCAAACAATTATGGAGGTTTTTGTTGAAGACTTCAAATGTCAAGAGGAACAGTGGGATGAAAGGATTTCCCTTTTTATCTTCAGAGAAAGCGTTTACAGTTGGTTTATTTCTTAGATCCGTGAGGACTGGATTTTCTCCTTGGTCAGTGCGTGTTATAGGAGTTTATACTGACTTCAAGGCTTGTAACATAAATTCCTTTTGCTGGGGAATTCTACACATGTCCATGACCGATATATTTGTCTTTAATTTTTTAAAATCTTCTACTATGTTGTAGTCTAGCTTGGGCGATTCTCGTGTATGGATGTTTATAGGATTTCTTTGGGAGACAAAAGATTCTTTTGGGTGATCGAATGTTTGTTTTCCTCTTGAAGTGTGAGCAACGGTTAGGTATCTTGAGACCGACCGACCCCTACTTTGTGTTTTCATAGCCAATACCTCTATGGTCGGTTCTTGAAGCTCAAATATATAATCGAAATGCATCGACAAGTCAGGGTCCCATAGCAACATGGTTGTTTCTTATGGTGGGTCAACTTCTTCCTAATAAACAATATTCATAGCTGAGCCACTTTATTGTTCGGCAAGGGAAACTTCGTCTAGGAACCGGTTGGCCATCAAATTCATGGCATGCACCCATTGTGGACAATCTCTTTCAAAATGTTTCTCTTGGTGATAGGTACAGAAAGAGTCAGATGCTACATTTCCCAGATCGATGTTTAAGTTGGTTGGGGGAGGTTCAATTTCTTTGAATGGTGGATTTATTTTAAAGAAGGGTTTATAAAGCCTTTGGCCTTGGTTTCCTTCCCCTACACTTATTTTCATTTCTACGATTTTAGTTGACAACTTATTTATCATCCATTGTAGGCCTTCTATATCTCCATTTCCCTTTTCAGGACCATGTTTTGTTTGTCTCCCTGGGGGTCTTATCGACAAGAGTCCTCTCCTGGGTGGAGGTTGAGCTTCCTTCTTAACTAATGAGACCTGGCCTTATTTACATCCCATCATTTGAAACTGAATTTTTTTTTCTTCCTATAAATTCTCAGCTAGGGTTGTTTTGGCATCCCTTTTTACAAACATGGAAATGGAAGCAGGGAAAGAATCAACGTATACTTTAATTTGCAACTCCTAAGTGGGTTTAGCTTTGGGTTGAATTTTTTTTAGGATAGTGGTGAATCGTTGATTGAAGTCTTTAACCTTCTGTTTTGAACCCATGGTGACGGAAAACAACTCAACAATCAAAGTTCCTGTAGTAATTTCTTTTGCATATTTGTCCAAAAAATCCTTTTGAAACTTTGTCCAACTAGTTATGGACCCTACATCTAGGTTAAAATACCATGTAGAGGCTGAATTTTTAAATGTATAATGGAAAATCATGCACACTCTATATTCATGTTGGACATTCATCAGTTGAATAGTTAGTATGAATTTCTTGATATGGTCTTCAAGCAATCCTGAGGTTTCAGGGTCAAATTTAGGGAGTAAATTTTCTGGATGTCGAGGAAGGTTATGTACTTGTCCGGGGATTTCCAGAGAATCTCTTTCCAACCAAGGTTGATTATTATGAGGTGGGTTTACCTTTTCTTCATTGTGATCATTTTTATCCTCCATTTCATCTAAATCTGAAGCTGAGCGTTCCAAGTTAAAACCTTCCTCGTCAGATTCAATATCGTCAGTCTCAGAGAAGTTACTAGCTGGTGTTTTGGGGATTAGATTGAGAGGATGTTTGATCTAGGTGAGGGATATTGAATCAACTAACTTATCAATAGATTCATAAACTCTTACTCATTACAACATCCATTCATGAAACAAGGTCGGAAGTAGTTCCTCCTCAAATCCAATCACACATGCCTTTGATGAAAAACAAAAGTTTTTCTCCGGTCCTAAACATGACTTCTCAATTAAGGTAGTTCATAAATAGTTCTTTACAATTCAAAAAATGAGGGTCTTTTTCAAAACCATCGACCTTTTCTAAAAGGTCGATCCTCTTATTTATAACAAGTCATTAACTAAAAATAAATATCAAAAGTGAAAGATAAATAAAACAAAACATTTCCACATGGTGCTTCCATATCTCTGTCTTCTAAGAGCCACCGAATGGTTACAATGAAGTGGATGACTCTTCTCATACTCTGACCATTTGACAAAGAGTTCCTCGCATGTGTTGGCATATGAAAATCTGTGTTGGTCCATCAGGGCCAAAAGGATCTCCTTTACTTCTAGTACCCATGCCTGATACTTGACTATTTTAACACTTAACTACTATAATATTGTTCAAGCCTTGATCAAGTGCTCCATGAACTGTTGTACTTGTATTGGCACCATGTTCGTCACCTTTTCTATCTTTGTAGTCCATGCCAATTCTTGTTTTTCATGTCATTTAATTGTGTCATGCAAGTCGACAAAGTCCATAGGTGAGATTAATTCTGGGAGGCCGATGTCTTTCATCTCCCGATTGATCTTGACCCAACTCCTTTCACAATCGGCTCATTTTTCTTGAATCTCCCGCTGAGGTCTTTGGGCCATTTTCACCCAGTATTCGACCGTCTTCCTTATCCGATCTATGATGTTGTCCCTTAACACCTGAAGGTTGTGCTCTTCGGTGTCTCAACCCTTTTGAACCACGTTGATGTAATCAATTATTTCCATTGCTTGATGGGCCTTGTCATACCCTATTTCCATGTCTTTACAATTCACTAGCACCATAAGGGCATCTTTTTGGAAGTGGACTATTCTTGCAGTGAAAAGGTGTCGTTAATTCATGAATTTTCCATAGGCGTCTTGGAACTCACTTCTTAAAAACATCGTGGCTTGCATGGAGTCTTGATAGTATTTTTCCAAGTGGTGCATATGCTCCAACTCCTTTAGCGCAGTGGCCAAATCCTCTTCATATTTCTTTTATCTATCCAGGGTGGCATCTATGATCACCATTCTTTCGCCGATAAGATCAGATGTTTTGGCATGCACTGTGTTGATCAATTTTTCCTCTATGGTGATGAGGATCAAACTGTCCAATGTAAGCCTCCTCTTCTTAGTGGTTTTTTTCATGATCGATTTCATATTTTGGTCATAGGTGATTTCGTATATATCGATGACCTCATCAACAGGTTCGAGGATTTGTTTTTCTCCCCAAGTCAGAGTATTTACCACGCTCCCGACTATGTATGATGGTTCCAGGCTAGTTTCCTAAACTTGTAGTACTTGTGTATTTTCTTTGGGAGGAAAACTACGACACATCCTTGATTTTCATCGTTGATCAATCATTTATTCTCATCCGTATGGTCGATGAGCCATTTCAGAACCTCTATGCAGGGGAGAACCGCGGTTCTGCTTGCCACCATGTGTAATTACGACCGCCAGATGTTTGAGAACACCTAGGCATCAAGAACCCTTATGTCCAGGTAATTGTGAGGGATATAATATGGGTACTCTTCAAGGATAATTCTGTTGAAGAGACCCCCCCACTGTGGAAGCATTATTTTGGATCTGGTGCTTCCCTCTGTATCACCAAAGGCTGGAGGCTGGACAAAATTTTCGTGGTTGTTATTTTAATGACAAGATCCACCTTGGGAGCGTAATCCAACTGCCTCGCGGTCCCTGGAGAAGAACATTTACCTATTTCATCTTATTTTATCTTGGGGGCTCTCAGCGAGAATCCGATGGTTGGCTTTCTCGATGACATCTTACCTACAACTATAATATAGTTTAGAGATCGTGAAAGAAAATTGGATGCATATATTACGACCAACGAATTGATAAACTTGAAAACATACCTATGTAGCGTGTTAAACCTGGTTTTGATAATCATAGCGTTGGTACAATCTTGAAAATTTTTCTTTGATCCTTCAGATGCTATGGAATTCAAATTGTGTATAGAATGAATTCGTTCGAAACCGTTCTAGATATTTAAACAGGAATGAAATTATGTTGTCACATCCTCCATTAAATTTGGGTTATGAGTGTAATTTCATTAAATCTTCTGCCATATCTTCAAATATGTTTAAACTTAAATTCATCCCGAGTTGACGGCGTGGACGCGGGTGGTAATGTGGTCTATCGGTGATTTCAAATTTTTGTTATCTAACCAGTGCACGAGGTAGAAATAAATGCAGGATCAGGCATTTACTGGTCTATTAAATGTCCAAATTCAATCGTATCTTTTGCCGCAAACATCCCATCGTATTGCTAGTTTTGTTGGTGGATCGGGGGTCGATATTGTGCTTCAAACATTTTCATTGATATCTCTCTTTTTAAAGTTTCGATGTCGATCGACCTTGACATACGGAGATGATGTGGCAAAGATGACTTGGAGGCATGACTGGGACCCATGGAACCTAAAAAATGACTCGGGACAAAACTAGGTCATACAACCCCCTTACGTGGTAAAGACACGTGCAATTCGAGACTGGCGACTTCATTTTCTTGTGTTAATCGAAATCAGGACTTTATTTAAGTTATACATTCTACAACCCAAACCAATATTATTGACACCGAAAAGTATCAAGGATCGGTTATTGGAGATCAAACTACCCAAGTGCTCTTGGATCGACTCTCTCGAAAAGGTCTCGATGTCGAAAACACATCGGCGATCGACGATCGAAGATATGCTTTGTCGCAGAAAAAAATGATTGGTTTAACTTTTCTAGATTTCCTCAACCCCGATAAAGTGCATAGGTCATCGACTATCGGTGGTTTCTTTACGTTCTTTGTCAATCTCTATCCTTCCCACATTTTTCTGACTTCCTAAGGGGATCGACTATCTCCTAAAACCTTGTGCGAACGATTTACGTAAACCAACCTCACCTCCTTCTAACGTCGATCAGGGATCGATGCTTGACGACGGTTCTAACTATGTGGTTCTTTTACTCACTTGAATTTTCTCCAACGCTAAACTTGAGCGCGTTAGGTGCAGTGTTAGCTGTCGATTCTCAATTTGGGTGTTAATTTTTTTTATATGTGGGGTTTAACAAGTTCAAAAAAAATTGGCTTGATGATAAGAGTCATGAAAACAACACAAAGATAAATCATTTCCCAAGGTGGAATCAATTCCGAAAGTGCAGAAAACAAGTGGTACCCAAAAAGCAACAAAATTTCATAAGACTTTTACAGTGTGTTGAGTGGTCAAATGGAGACTTACTGGGAAAAAGAATAATCTTTGTTCCCTCCCTGGGCTTAGCTAAAATAGGAGTTGGTTAATAACTTAACTGGTTTGTTTTTTATCAGAGTCTCTTCTATCCTTGCATGTGCAATTCCCCCGGTTGGCGAATCCAGACCTTCCTATGGGGTTTCAACCTTTATCCCACCTTCGTTGCTTTTAGCTATGACCCATGCTCCCTTTTGACAAGAGTTGAGTAAATAATTCACTGGCACCAGGACTTTAGTTATCATCATTCACCTATTGCGGTGTTTCTCCGCTACCAACGAGCGTCCATAGCCCCGATAGAGTCACCCCAATGTCACAGACCTTGATTCGCTGCTAGCGAGCATCCATAGCCCTGACAATGTTATCTGCATACCCTCTCCTACTTTGCACTCATTTTATATAATTGATTTATTTCGGCAGAATTCCCTGAGCGAGTGGGAGAGGAGGATGTATGTTATCTGCAAGATGAGATGGTTAAGGTGAAATTTTGCTAGCTCTGTCTTGAGGGGAATGTGGTCCTTTCCATATTATCATCTTTCCCTTTATGGTTTTACCAGACCACTAGGCAAACATTTCATCACTTTCTAAGGTTTTTTATTTGCAAAGGTTAGATACAAAATTCCTTTAAGAAAATAGCCATTCATGCAATGTTTCTTGTGTTTGTATGTAAGCATGGTCAGGAACTAAGTTTGCTATACTGTATGAATTAAGGTCAACCAATGTCTTGTGGAACACAACCTTGAAAGAAAAAAAAATACTACACAAGAAGATGAAAATTAAAATACTCCACAATCAACCCTCCTTCTAGCACCAATTTTGTTGAGGGGTCCTAAATCCCTTTAACTCAATAGAAGGAACCAAACCCGCCACCGAGGCCCAATTAGACTCTGCAGCGTTTGATAGTTGAATGGTTATACATATCTTTCGATCCGGCCAAATAATCGATGGAATTTAACGTAGTGATCTACATAACGTCTCCTTATGAAATTTCCTTCTTCAGTTTAAACGTTCTATTTTTGTATTTTCTTTTACTACGGGGGTCTGATAAAAGGATGTGTGCTGGTATAAACCAACTGGGTAAAAGGGGAATCTTAACTATTGAAGAAGGATCATCTTGGGATAACCCTCATGCTCAAGCATGCAAACAAAGATTTCCACACCTGTGACAAGCCTAGAACTAATACATCAACTTAATGGTATTTCAATTATTGACATAGATACAATTATCTAAATAAAACATACATGCAATAAAATGATGGCAAGAAAAATAGTTTCCATAGATCTAACCATTAATCACACTGTTGGGGCTCAAAAATGTCTTGTTTTTATCCATCTTTCCCTTCATCATTCTTCACATTTCATTGCCTCATTAACCTTTCACAATATCATTTCCATAAATATACTTGGGTTTCACCTTATTGTTCTCCACTTTATTCATTTTAGTATTTAAAAGGAATTTGTGATTAAATGTTAGAAAATTGACATGTTTTCATATATATCTCAAATATATGTGAGCTTTGTAATGTGTAGGAATATGAGAAGGATTAATTCAAAAGGACTTCTCGAATACTTCCTCCACCGTTTCAATATTTGAGGAGATAATTCAATCCCATTCCAAGGAGAAGATCATGGAGATTTGGTTGGAATATCTTATCCAAGATATATGAGAGAGATGTGTGAGGATTTGAAGGGATTATATTTTGTAATAATGGGAAATAGGTTGA
>SNQJ01S0030580.1:13388-49727 GCA_010110895.2 Picea sitchensis | reverse complement strand
TATTGGGTGGAAGGAAGGGGCAAGGATAGAGAGTTCAAATATCTCTTGATATTGGAGGATTGTATCTTCCTCTTGGAGGTTTATCCCTCCCTTTACATTTGTTGTAGCTACCTTTGGAAGTCATTACTTCCCTTGAACAAAAGCTATTGATTATTTCTCATATATTGTGCATGGTGTATTGTGGTGTATTGGCGTAACTCTTATACTATTGTTCATTGTTCATTGGATATAATTGAATGGTTTAAGTATAAGTTGAAAAAGGTTTTTAAAATTGTACTGGATACTGATTCACCCCCCTCTTAGTATCAACAACATCCATCCATTGGGCCATGCTAACCACTTTCATAGTCACCTACCACATCAGCTTTCCATTTCATCTTGCCACGTCACCGTACAATCTTTCAGGAGGCTGCATGGACTGCCACGTGGTTCTTTTTCATTGGTCCACGGTTTGACCCGAAAATGAAGAAAAAGACTGACACGTGGTAGACTCTGGTGCTTCCATGTCACCATGATGAATTCAGCATGACATGTATCACCCTCTGTGTGTTCCACGCACATTTTACAGATGCTGACATTAGCAGTACAAATGCTGACTCATCCCAGCTAACTCGGCTAGGTTGACCAAAATTTTAACTGTGAATATATTTCGATCCATAAATCCATTTGATGAGTCGTTTACACCATTGGAAATCTTGTGTCGCACTCTTCGTGATGATGCCAATTTCACTGAGTTTTGAGGAATTTTATTTTTTTCCCTTTCTCTGTCTGCTGAGGCCATTCTAAGCTTCCTGAGTTACTTTTGTGAATTATGAGTTGTCCTTAGTCTTCTCTAGATTATTTTTGGATCATGCCTTCCCACTAAGAGATTTTTGGACCACCAAAAGATTTCATCAATCAACAAATATGTGAGGGAAGAGCCCCCTCACCTTGTCCTTCTCAATCCACTTTTCCTTTCTTGGATGTGTGCCCTTTAATCCTACTCAAAGATAATCAATGTCACCCCTGCACAAAGTCCTTGTCCTTTTGTCCAGGATGATATCTTCCTTTAACTCATCCAAGTACTCAAGAGAAAACTCATCAACTGAAGGTATTAAAACTTCCTCACCATAATCCATGATCATGGGAGGCTAAAAAAGTTTCAAGTTCTCCACATTTACAACTGAGTAGATCTGCATATGAGGTGGAATATCTAGACAAAAATCATTGGTACCACTTTTCTCCAAAATAGTGAAGGGTCCATAACGGATGGGCTTGAGTTTATTTCCTTCACCCTTTAGTCTTTCCTTGCTTATGTGAATCCATACCTAGTCTCCAACCTGGAACTGATGATCAACCTTGTGTTTGTCATGTCGAGCTTTATACTGTGATTGACTTTTCTCCAATTGTTCCTTGACTGCTTGGTGTACCTGTTGGATCCTCTGGATGAACTTGCGGGCTCTGCCTTCATTTCTTTCTTCATTTGACTCGGCATCTCTCCCATACATCAAATCCAAAGGAACTTTAGGTAAATACCCAAAACATGCCTCAAAAGGGGAACACTGAGTGGAGGAATGTAAGGCTCGGTTGTAAGCATTTTGTACATAGGGTATCCATTCATCCCATAACTTGGGATGCTTGTTGCAGTAGCCTCGAAGAAAAAGTACCACTATTCGGTTAAAAACCTTTGTCTGTCCGTCAGTCTTTGGATAGAAATCAATGCTCCTATTCAACTTGGTGTCCTTCATTCCCCACAATCTTGTCTAAAAATCCCTAAGGAATAGAGTATCTTGATTCAAGATAATGGATGTGGGTAACCCAAAATGAACCCAAACATACTAAAAGAAGAAATTAGCAGTTTGCTCAGCAGTAATATGCTTTTTAAATGGCATTAAGATACACATCTTTATGAACCTATCCACTACAACATACAAATAGTCATGACCCATTTTCGACATTGGTAAACCCCCTACAAAATCCATGGAGATACTTTCCCATGGATGGAATGGAATAGGTAGTGGTGAGTATAGACCCAATTTTCTATTAGTAGGCTTACAAGTAGAACGCATCACACACCCCTTTACATATTTAGTTACAATTGCTTTCATATGAGGCCAGTAACAAAACCTCTACAAATGAGACATAGTTTTTCCTACCCCAAAATTCCCAGATACAAGAGAAGTGTCAGCTTCTCGTATTACATGGACTCGTTCACTTGTAGGAATACATATATTTCCAGGATGGTAGAATAGTTTTCCTTGAATGTAATGGTTCTCTACCTATGCACCATGGGTTAGCCTCTCATATACTTCTTTAAAATCTTCATCAATGGCATATTGTTCCACATAGATATCATGATATAAAGAGGCATTCTTCAAAATATTAGAAGCAACAATAGGAGGTCTAGAAATAATATCAACTACCTTGTTACTCGTACCCTTTTTGTACTTGATTACCAAATGAAATTGTTGTAGGAAACCCATCCATCTGTAATGTCGAGATTGTTGCAGTTTGGTTTATGCTTGGAGATATTGTAAGGGTTGATGATCTGTATGCATGATTGTTTCCTTCCCTAACAAGTATTGCTTCCATTTCTTTACGCTTTGTACTAATGCATACAACTCTTTATCATATGTAGTATAGTTAACAAAAAATTTGTTAAAAGTTTCAGAGTGGTAACATATAGGCTTACGATATTTCATCAATACTGCACCCATGGCGTATCTTCTGGCATCAGTCTCGATCTCAAAGGGTTGTTGAAGATTCGATAGTTCTAATACTGGTGTGGTACTGATCTTTTCCTTCAAAGTGTCAAAATATTTTTGTTGCTTTCCTCCCCACTGAAAAGTGTTCTTCACACTAGTTAAGGCATTCAAAAGAGTTTCTATAAAGGAGAATTTTGAAATGACTCTCCTCCAATACCGGACTGCACCTAAGAAGCTTCGTATTTCAGTTACATTTTTGGGCTCAGGCCAATTTACAATTACATCATTCTTGGAAGGATCAATTTTCGATTGTCCTCCTCCTACAATATGACCTAAGTACAAAAGTGCAGTCTTACCAAATTCACATTTGGACAATTTTACATACAACTTTTCCCTTTTCAAAGTATCCAACTTTCCTTACATGTTCATCCCAAGTCCCATGAAATATAAGCATGTCGTCTAAATATACAATCACGAAATCTTCTAGAAAAGGCCTGAATACATCATTCATCACACACATGAAGGTTTCCAAAGAATTACAAATCCAAAACAACATAACTAACCACTCAAGCAATCCCTGTTTGGTTTTAAAGGCATTCTTCCATGCATCATGGTCTACAACCCTGATTTGATGGTATCCATTGCGCAAATCCAACTTAGTAAAATAAAAAGCATTCTTTAATTGATCAAGTAAATCATCTATATGAGGAAAAGGGTATTTATTTTTCACCGTGATTTTATTTAATGCCCAATAATCGACACATTTTAGCCATGTGCCACCTTTCTTTGGAACCATCGAGATCGCAGAACCACAACGATATGAGTTGGGCCTGATGACCCCTTGATCCAATAAGCCTTGTACCTACTTCTTGATCTCTATCATATCTACAACTGACATCCTATGCATGCCCACATTAGGAAGAGGAGAATCCTGCTAAAGATGTATTTCATGTTGGATTTCCCTCTTAGGACGTAATCCATCTGGTTCCTAGAAAATATCATCACACTTAGAAAAAATATCAATTAATTATTTCTTATGAGAAGGATCACATCCTTGGAAAGTGTTGGATTTTCCAACATCTTTCTCCCTTATGACCATGAGTACATATCTCTTATTAGTGTTTATGAGTCTCTTCATTTGTCCTGCACTAACAAGTGTTGTGTTTACCCTCATGTTTTGGGATCTAAAAATATATTCCACCCCCTCCTTAGAGAGGTGATATTTGTTCTCATGATGAAAGAAGACTTCTTTTCTATCATAAATATAAGGACTCCCCAACACTATGCCACAAATATCAAGTGATACAACATCCAAATCCACTTCATCAATCAACTTTGAAGCAATAGAAAATATGACCCTACATTTCTTGGTGACATTAAGTTTTGATTTATCACATACCCAACCAAGAGGATAAGGATTTGGATGCGGTTTAGTTTCAAGACACATATTTTTGACAAGTGCTTCAGATATTAATTTTATTTGGGAATCCGGATCAAACTATGTATCTATCTTAGTGTGTTTAGATACAATTCTTATATGAAATAATTCATTCCTGTTTCTTTCATCATCATGAGATTCATTATTGGAATTTGAACTAGCATGAAGGTAATATTTACCTTTTAATCCAACCGTCATGATCTTTCCTTCATCTCCTGAATCAGAACCAAGATCTTGTTGCACTATAGAAATTGTCTTTATCTTCCCCTTTCCACCAAACTATTTCAATCTCTTCTTTGGATGCAGTGTCCAATAGTGTTCATCATCGTGACCACTTTTCTTGCAATGAGTGTAATATGGATTTCCTTCTTCTCTCTTTACAATGGTGGTCTTCTCATGCTTCATTTTAAACTTCTTAAATGGCTTATGTGGGAAATTGGAAGGTTTCTTTGTGGTATATTCTTGAACATGCTTTCCCCTGTTCTCAAGGTGAGTGGATTTCACACAAAATTCTTCAAGACTGGTGGGTTTAAACAATAGAAAAGTATGACGAATATAAATATGAAGTGTGTTAGCACTGAGAGTCACCCTTTGAATGCAAGAGGATAAGCCCAGTACCCATAAAAATAAAAGTAAAAGTATTGAAATGGTTTGAGTAGGTGCATCAATGAGACTGCAGAGAGAGGAAAAGATAGTAGAAGTAACTGCAAATCAGTTCAGGAACATTGGGCTATGGAGTCATAAGTATCATGAATAAGGAATCCATTTAAACCTCCTATCAGACAAAGAGATTAATGTGGTGATAAGGAGAAAGAAGATAGAAAATGTTTGAGTAATGAACCATGAAAAATGGGAAAGATGATAGTAGATCCTCTACCACCTCAGGAATCCATGGATCAGAGAGATGCTACATCCAGACAAGAAGAAAACAAAAAAAAAATGTTGAACCATAAAAGATGGGAAAGATAGCAACAAATCCTGCATCACCTCAGGGATCCATCAATCAGATAGATTACATTCAGAAAAGAAGGGAAACACGAAGGGTCTGAGTGATGAACGATAAACATGGGAAAGATAACATCCGATCCTCCACTGCCTCAAGAATCCATGAATCACAACTACTACATTCATACAATAAGAAAAAATGGAAATATTTGATGAACCATGAAAGATAGGCATGATAGAAACAGATCCTCCATCGCCTCATGGATCCATCAATAAGAGAGATTACATTCAGACAAGAAGGAAAATAGAAACATCGTATAAACTAAGAAGATGGTCTAATAAAAATGATTCAAAGGAATCTTCAATAACATATATTTTCAATCCAAGCCCCCAGCCATAAAAACTGAAACATTACAGAGCCCTGCTCCTGAAAATCACTCGTCTCTCCAAGCTATGAAGAACATGCCCCCTTTACAAAATCTAAGACTGATTTATTTATAATCAGCTCAGTCCATAAATGCCAGGAGTGTGACCTAGCTATATCATTCAATGCTTCCGTCTGTGTATCCTTCTGTCACAGTGTGTGTGTTTTCTCCTATTAGACACAAGCTCATATCAGCATGGGTATGCAAGAAGAAATTCCCCATGTTGTACCTCAGGCTGACAATTCTGCCTCTTTGGCCACAACTTTCATGCTTCCCATTTTTTGGCACAAGGGCAGACCCAGGGTTCAATGCTTCAACAACACACTAGAAAAACCCTAACTACCAATCCTTTCGACAACACCTACAAAGTAGATGAAGTCTCACTCGAGGTAGAGGTAGGGGGGTTGTAGGAATCAAGTGTCTACAACCTAGCTAGGACACAGATCTATGATTAAAAACTTTAATAGAGAACTTAGCCAATAGTATGCATTTAATTATGATTCTTATTCACATCGAAGATTAACCCTAATTGTAGATCAATGCAGTAGTAATCAATATTAAACAACTCTAGGCATTCAACGCATAACATCATAGAAGATCTAACATGTATTCATATATCAAGCACTAAGCATCAATGGATCTACCTATCATACATCCAGAACAATACACTAAGAAAATATAAACATAACCATCATGAACACATAGCACAAAGCACAATAACACAGGATATACATGGTTCACCCCAGTGTGGGGCTACATCCACTGACTCTTCTTCTTCTTTATTAGCTTCTTCCAATCTTCTTACATGCACCAAGCCACAGATCCAACTCCGCAAAGGACAGAATATCTGCGTGCACCTTGCCAGATCCTCCTTCCCTGAATTAGATCAAGGAACCAAGCCTTACACCATCTATGCACAAAGCACTTACAAAACACTTTCACTTATCTCTGCAAGTCTTGACTCATTCATGCAAAAATACAACTAGCCAAGAACTAAGTTGATAAATGGATAGTAACCAACTAACACTCTCACTTACATCACCTAGCTACTTATTTATATATTACAAAAAGAGGCCTAAGCATGGCTAAACCCATGGGCTAACATCCCATACATGTTACATAAACTCTGAAAGACCAAAAATCCCGCAAAATGGGTGATATCCTGCGATATCCCATTCGCCTGGGAGCTTCGTCTTCGGCCAGCCTGTCGAAGTCCCAAAAATGGTCAAACATGACTAGTGTTTCCTGAAAACATGGTCAATGGCCAACAAGCCCCCAACACTCACATGTGACTCATCCCGAGTCACTCTGATCTAGGTAATACTGCTTTGAAGGCCTCGAGCTTAGCTCGATCCACCTCAAGTTGTTTCTTCGCCAGAGCCTCTTGCTTAGTGAAATCATGAATGACTTGCTTGATGATAGGCCCTTCCAGGCATTATTCCACTGTTGTGACCACTTGTTCCAGTTGTGTGCCTTGTCCCTCGATCTCTTCAAAAATTGTGTAGGCTTTGTTCTGCACTAGCTGGAGTCTCTGGGTCACCTCCATCACTCAACTCTAGATGGAAGTGACCTATTTCTGAACTATGCACTGCTCCTATGACCTCTTCATCTTTTCCATAGCAGAAATAAAATTCAACTATGCTTGCACAGTCGATGCCTATTTATTCGCCTCCTGAAGTTGTGCCTCCAATGCCCTCAACTCCAGGTCTTTTGCAAGGATCTCATAGGTTTGTGCACTTTGAGCACTTAGTTCCTTACATTCTGAGGCCAATGCCCTGATTATTTCTACTACACTCCTGACATTTTCTTCCCTCTGATCTCTCACTTCTTGCGGAGTGCTCGACACTGCTTGAAGTTCTAACTTTGCTACTCGTGGTTGAAGCTGTTGAATGGCCTCAACGAGCTTCCCCACTTGGCTTTTGGCTATCTCTTCTTCCATATGTGCCAAGCCAAGCATAGAGCGAAGTGCTCTAGTCACAAATTCATTGACCACAATATTCTCTACAAGCAGTTGGTCTTTCTCTTTTTGGATTTGTTATTTTTCCTCTTTGAACTTCACCTGAAGGTCCTCTGTCTCTTACTGCACAACCCGAAGTTGCTCTAAGGCCTCCTTATTTTCTTTCTTCAAGGCCTATGTGGCCTACTCCTTCTCTTCGTAGACTTGACGAAGTTGGGTGTCTATCACATCTGCTAATATGTGTAGTTGGGTAGGTTCATCCCCCAATTCTACACTTTATGTTGAGGATGGTGTAGTAGACACTGTGCGGCTCGACTGGATAGATTGTTGGATGTCTTTCAATTCTTTCTCAATCCTGTCATATTGTGTTTCTTGTTTTGATTCATGTCTCTGCAGGATATCCTCTTAAGCATATTCTACAATTGTGATGATGATATGGACATCATCCACTGTGAGCACGTTCTGCGACTGAGGCTTAGTGGCTCGGGATTTCTTCTGCGCGGAGGGTTTCTGCAGAGAACCCTTCCTTTTCTTTGATGTCTCAGCCTCTGTAAGGTGGTTATTTGGTGGTGTTACTTCTCCTTCTTCTTTCTTGTCTTCTTTCCCTTCCTCCTCTTGGTTTACTTTGTCGCATCCTCCTCCTGCAGGTGATTCAAATGCAGTTTCCTCTGATGATATGTTCTTTTCCTCATTGTCTATGTCCTGTACTTCCTCCTTTTTATTCTTTTTATTTATGCTTCTTGGTCCGTCATACTCAGTATGGGTGACCAAATGGCTTGCGATGATGTCAGGGTCGGAAAGCTATGTCTGCTCGACTGGTACAAGGAATCTGGCGGACCATTCCTTGGTTATTTACTCCATGTATTCATTAGTCAATTTGTAATAGGACTGCAACTCCTCCTTGCTTTCATTCCTACACGCAGTGATGTAAATGAAGTGTATGTCTGTGTGGAACTTAGCTAGCGACCTGTATGTATGCAAGGTGTTCGGGGTCCTTCGATGGAATGATTCAATGGCGCACTTGAGTTGTAAGTAATAAGTGTGGAACACCACATTTGATTTCCATTGCTTCTCCATGTCGCTTGTATACCATAATGTGTTGAACCTCATGGCTAGTGGTTCTAATGGCTCAACTTCTAGAAATGTCTCTCCCTCCAGCATCTCCCAAGCGACAAATGCTATTAAGATCAACAACCAACTAAAGTGGAACTCGTAGCCTTGGTCTTGCACTTCGCGACAGTCCTTCTCCAACTCATTGACGAGGTAGCTCGCCTAGTTCATTTGCATCCCTTCGACACACTTCCATGCAAGGTTGACTACAAAGCTTGTTACTTGCATAGGGTGGTTCTTTATGATGAGCTTGCCCGCTATCAACTGACAAGCTAGGCGCACTACCCCATCCTGGATGGAGGCTACCTTGTAGCCTTGCTTCCCTTTCTCCACATCACCATACGCCTCCTTGATGCACTATGCCAAAGAGCGATCTGACATCTTCCCTGGGTAGAATTTTTGAGGGTTTGGTCCCTGCATGCTTAATACGGTGTGTTGACGATTAAATTTGCAACGCGGTTTGGCCCGCAAAGTATTGCTAACACCTATTATTGTAAAATCTAAATAATACTAGTAGGTGGGATCCCTTGCACTATTGAAGATCAAGTCTAGTGTTATTAGATACTATTCAATACTACTTTGTGGCTGAAGATATCTTGGGTTATTGGAAATGGATCAGGCATTTTACACAGGTTTCCCTTGTTGTTCAAGATCAAGTTATACTAAAAAAAAATTCTTAGGATATCATTGTGGACTGTCCCTGGATTAAGGACTTGTGACACCTGCAACAAACACATGTTGGTAATGAAAAAAGGAAGAAAATTCCCTATAATAACATGCCATACTATACGCAATGAAGAGGATTGTGGAAAACCCAATCTAGAATAGGATATCCATACGAGTGATTCAAGGTTATATATGATATGGTTGATATACATTTCTGCATAATAGAGATTGTAATGTGGGTGGCGATCTTGGAAATTAAAGGTTGTTGTTGCAAGTTGGATGATTTGTTGGGTAAATAGCTAGCACATACTAAGAGTTGAATGAAATCAGGGTAGGTAGATGATGTGCATTTATTACACATCAACTTTACCCTTACCGATGGATGCCACCATGGTTAGGCCATCTTCCAAACACTACGGTTGGGTTATGTTATGATTTCCCAGCAGAAAGGAACCGTTCGGCCAACGCGTTCTTAAGACATTTGATTACAAGTATGTTCTTTTCTTTGGCCCTTCATGAATCTACTATGTTTACGAAATGGATTTTGGCTCAAATATATTAGTTGTGTTCTCCTTAAGTATTGTGACTGGTAATGATGATTGTGAATGAGACATTGTTGATTCTATTTGAAATGAGGTTGAAGTCATAGCATTAATGGGCATTAGTAGTCAAAAGAGATCTCTTTTACCCTTGTTGGTTACTTTGGAAGACCTTGTTGGTCTTAATGGGCCATTTTCTTGTTTCGCATCGCTAAATAAACCTGCGTTTTTTTTTATGTGTTTTGTGGCTAAAGGATTAGTATCACCGCACATCATACATATGGGAGATGGATTGATTTCACCACTTGGGGTCACAAAGCGAGTTTTTTCTATCATAAATCGGCCCTGTCCTTACCCCACTGTGGTGGTTGTTTGATCAAAAGGCACAAGGGTTACACCCTGCGTGCATTAATTCACACTTGCTATACCAGGATTGGCTTTTTCTTCCTGTGGTGGCTACCAAGCAAACCCTTAATCCCTCCAATCTGAAGTTCTGGAAAGGAAATTGTCGTGCATGTCCAATTGCAATGGGTTATTGGAAGTTGAATATATGGTCGATTACTTTGAATATGGATCCACCCAGTCAGTCATATGGCAGTCATTTTTTTTTTACGTATAGTTAACCACCTCCCTGATGATGATGTTAAGCCCTACATTGCATTCACATTTTCAAAATACATGTCTATCCTCCTTATATTTATAACTCAATGTTTTTAATGAGGAAGGAATCTGCTCCAATTCAATTTGATGTTTAAATATGCATAGCTACTACAGTTTTTCAGTTGCTTTATTTTCTCTCACAGCGGCGACATGTTGATTGATTTGCAGTCAATAGTAATTACATTGATGAAAGTTTGAATGAGGGCTGGTATTGGTTGCAAGGGTTTGGTGTTATCCACACACGTAGCGTCATGTAGATGATTTTTTTTGAAAAGTAAATAATTGGACTAGATATATCTATTGCATCTTTTGTTATTGGTCAAATAAACCAGAGTGTGCGGGGCCTGGTAGATCACGGGTGACTAAATCAATATTGCACCATGATGCTTGAGTTATATCATGGTCGCATGTTGCTCTGTGATTATTGGAAATGTTACACTGTGGGATTCTCTCAGTTGAGAATTGTGTATGGTTGGATGACTTGTTTTATGATCAGTAATACCCACTAATTTTTAAGTGTGTTACCTATGGAAAATTGGCCATTGTGATGAAAATTGTATTGGGTAGGTCGTTCAGTTTTTAAGTCAAAATGAATTGTTGTTTTTACAAGGGAAGATCTTTATTGCCTTGGAATTTTACTCCGACAGAGCTTGTGTCTAAACAATAGTATAGTTGTTGATTGTATGGTCAATTGTCATTTCATGTGTTACAAGTAAGGTTTTGATTCTTTTGGTTAGAGCATATCTAGGTGAACGAATACTATTCTAATTTGATGAGCCCTTTTACAGTATTGGTGAATTCATTGATTTGAAAGCATGACTGTGGGGTATAGTCGTGGACTGAAGAAAGGACTAAACAGTGATTGATTTTGATAATAACAGATTCTAAGTGGGGATTGTTCGTAATTCATTATAGAATGAAGATTGTGAGGACAGTGCTTCCTACAATTCGTATGGGAAAACTTATGATTCTGCAACAACACTGTGTTAAAGTTTTGTATAGGAATTGTTATTCAATCAAATGATTATTGATCGGAGGGTACCCCTAGTTTTACTACAGAATATTTTATGGATCGCTTGGTTAATTTCATGAACAATAATCGTCTTCTTCCCCTTCCATGATCTCACTTTCCGCTAATTACAAACCCTTCATATATCCCAGAACAAAATTTCACCCCATGTTCTGAGATTGATTACAGCCAAGAGAATTCCTATGTTGAGATATATGAAAGTCGCAGAGGTTGGGTGGATTGCAGTACGTTTTATTGGCTTGTTTTACAGTTGGTTGTTGTTATCATTTGAGCAGCAACCATGTTTTCCCCCCATTTCACCATTTTTTCCGCTCTATACAACCCCCTCACATATCCCAGAACCCTGTTTAACCCCCTGCTCATTGTTTAATAGTAAAGCAATTTGTATGGATTGGATTGCATGAGTCTAACATATTTCTGAGCCAAAATCCATTTCATTTTTTTTAAGAGTTGTCATGTATGGTCAAATAAAAGATCATTTTGCTAATCAATCATGCATGCAGGGATGCGCCATTCAATTAAAAGGCTAAAAATAGAGGCATATCACACCTCTATAAAAAAGAACGACTAAAGGATAATAGCATCAACAAGGGAAAATATGATTTTTATTTTTATTCTATCTATCATTTTATGACAGTTGACTTCAGGGATCTTTGGACAACATGTTTATTTTGGATTATGATTACTATTTTGAAATAGCTTCAAATTTCATGATCTTAATTTATCAAAAATGAAGGGGGGATAGAGGCAAAAGCATGCAAAGGTTTTCTCTTTGAGTTTGTGTTGAGATAATTCAGTTTTCATTCATTCATATATTCACCATAGCCTAATTCTCTTTTATGATAGCAGGGTCTTATTGTAGACAAAAATATTCATGGATGAATCAAATCATTCAGACACTTGTTCTTAAGAGGTGTTTATCTATCTTTGATAGTCTATGTAGACTTGTCTGTTTGTGAATTAGTTTTCATGACTAACAAAGGCTATTGTACAGAGTCGAGTGGGCAGCAATCTGTGGCAAGCTAATCCAACTTTTAGATTTTAGTTTTGCTTTTCTGTCGGAGGTCCTTTTGTATGTTCCATCAGGGATGTCTAAGTTTGACTTTGGTCCAAGATTTATGTATGCGATTTTGTAAAGAAAATGACTCTTTGGTGAATTGGAATGAAATAAAGGATTGCTCTATGTCTCAACTGTCTTGATTATCATCTTGGTGTCTTTACTTTTTTTCTTACATTCATTTCAGCAATTGATATATTCAACAAAATACATAAAAAGTAAATTCCCACCAAGATTTTTGTTGATAAAAGACTAGCCTAAGCACTTGTAATTAATACTTGTGAGTTAGGATATATATTTTTGTTGGCTATAAACATAGGGTGATATTCCCGTTTACTTTAATTTAGCCAAGTAAAGTCTGAAAATGCCTTAGTAAGATCAATTCATATCTTTTCCTCAACACGGTGATCAGGTGGATCAACGCCATATCCAAAGTGATGCACCTATCCAACCAAAGATACCCGACATGGTAGCATGACAGGACGCGTTTAACACATGTGTTAACCTCCTGATGTCTACCGAAGTGGGGGATCTTCATGACGTTCAAGATCGTTGATATTGAAATCTCCTTGATCCAAGGTTGGGGGACTATCTTGGGCTTCTTCCCAGTCGTCTTCACCAGGTAGTGATGCGGTGCAAGCATCGCATAATTATTTATGTCGTCGAGGTTGAAATCACTTATCTTTAGAGATAGGATCATTCCCAACTGTGGTCCTACTATGCGTATCCCTTTCGGGAGGTACGCAGTGATGAGTGTGTACTCGAAATCCCTCAGGACGTTGTCACGACTAACCGCGCTAGCAAAGGGCGAGCTATAGTCGGGCAAGACCAACGAGATCTACTTTGCATTGTCCAGATCATCGCGGTGCTTGATTCTCTTCTATGTCGCAGTTTGGGATGGTACATTTTAACATCCAGTCTAGGGGGATGCTTGCAACCAATCCATCGATGATGCTTGTATACCCGTAGACATAAATTTCTCAGCCATAAGGTCGATCAAGATCTCTTCTACAGATTTCGCGACTGCGCTAAGGCCACCTGACGTACACGATCGTAATCAAATAACTTGGGTAGGTGAATCAGTGGTGAGGTCTTAGACAACACATCACAGTATGCAATCACTTCTCTTCTAGCTCAGATATCTCACTTTGCAAAAGTGGTCTCGGTGCGACATTCGAAAAATTAAATAATAAATGTCATAACAGATTCCTTCAATGGGTTGAAATTTCTTAATCAATACGAATCCATTCGTTATGGTGTGGTCTCAACGGTCTGATGGAAATATTTCCAGCAATAAATGTGTTTCTAGTCATTCCAGAGCATTGTTCTAATGGTCAGGACGCCTCCAACGTTCATATAGTTTCTTTGTGGCGAAGTCCCATTCTGCACGGTTCTACTATTCCGACGAGGTTCAGGTTCTGCAAGCCTTCCTTCTGTGAAGTCTCCTCTGGAACTTCCTACAGTATTTCTAAATTTTCTTTCTTCTTGCTGAGATTTCTTTCCTTCTTCCCTGTGATCTGAGTCACAGGGTTCCTCTTTCCATTCTTGTTCTTATCTTCTCTTAGTGTAGTAAATTTTCACTAATGAGGGTCTTCCGAAGGGTTCGAATGTAATACCTATTCGCTTACTATTTCTGGGGTAGGTGTTATTATATCCTGCATGGACAGGTTTTTCAAGCCTTCCTGCGTTCTTTCAACTTCGAAAGCTAAGTCTCTAGCCCTCAATTTCTTAGACCTGTCTTCTTGTTCTTGTACTAGTCGCTCTATTTTCTTGGCTATGAAGTCCCTTAATTCTTGTTTTTTCTATTCTGTAGCTTCTTCCTCTACTTTCCTTCGGATCTAATCTTTCTCAATCCAAGTCTTTCCTAACAAAAGTGCAAAAGGGGCATTTTTCTCAACAAATTTAATGACTTTGAATTATTCTTCGGTCGATGTTCCATGGGAAATCATAGGTACATTAGTAAGTCTTCCACATAGGGTTATCATATTTCCTTTAAACAATCCTATCCTTCAGAATGAAGGAATCATAAAAGGCTTTCCCAAAATTTCCCAAGTGCTTTCTGGCATGATATTCGCCCATGTTTCCTCATCCATAACATAGTCTATGTCAGAGTCTCCTATTATGGTTTCTATGCACTTCTTTTCTTTTAACATCTCTGGTGAAATGATGTCTCTGTGATCATTCAGTATTTCTTTCAGTTGTAATAACATAGTCTATGATTCTTTCTAGTTCTCTAACATATCCTTAGTTTCTTGACCTTCTTCATAGTTTTCTTGTCTCGAGTTCATCTTTTCAACTTTAGCAATCATTCTAGGGAAATCCAAAACCTCGTGATCAATAGATTTACAACAAAGAAAAATAGGACCTGTACTAGGGAATTCCTTAGCAAGATGCTTCGATCTTCTGTAGTTATAACACAATGCCAATCCTCTCTTTCTCCTAAACGATCCCCAACCTTTCCTATACTACGCACTAGGATCATAGTGATGGACCTGAAATCTGCAAACATTCTTTCTAGGTTCCTGCACCCACTTTTCAGTCCAAAAATTCTTTCTATGCATATGAATAACATATCTTTCACTATCTTTATCAAATTTATTCATATCAAATCTGCTTTCTTCTAGTTGTGCCCTAGTTTTCAAACTAGGACAAAATCTGTCAAACATACCTAGATCCATACTTCCGAAGAAAAAATTTCCACTTATCTTACCTTTCTCAGAGCACAAAGCTTTAAGATCTTACCTCTTTTCTTCAAATCAGACTTCTTTTTCTTAGCACAAAGCCTCGCAAGTCAAGTAGAATATTGCGCACTACAAAAATAGATCTACGCACAGATCTTTCTCTTTTCTTCAGTTCCTAGCAATCACAGTTTCAGGTCCCGCAACGGAACCATTTGTTGGCACAGGGGCAGACCCAGAGGTTCAACGCTTCAACAATGCACCAACAAAACCCTAACTATGGGCCCTTTCGGCAACACTTGCGAAGCATATGAAGTCTCACTTGAGGTAGAGGCAGGGGGGGTTGTAGGACTCAAGTGTCTACAACCTAGATGGGACACATATATGTGATTACACACTTCAACAGAGAACTTAGCCAATAATGTGCATTCAGTTATGATTCTTATTCACATCAAAGATTAACCCTAATTGTAGATCAGCGCAATAGTAATCAATATTAAACACATCTAAGCATTCAACACATAGCATCAGAGAAGATCTAGCATTTATTCATATATCAAGAACTAAGCATCAATGGATCTACCTATCATACATCCAAAACATTACACTAAGAAAATATAAACATAACCATCATGAACACATAGAACAAATCACAATAACACAGGATATACGTGGTTCACCCTAGTGTGGGGCTACGTCCACCAACACTTCTTCTTCTTTATTAGATTCTTCCAATATTCTTACATGCACCAAGATACAGATCCAACTCTGCAAAGGACAGGAGATCTGTGTGCACCTCATCGGATCCTCCTTCCCCGAATTAGATCAAGGCACCAAACCTTACACCGTCTACACACAAAGCACTTACAAAACAATTGCACTTATCTCTACAAGTCTTAACTCATTTGTGCACAAAGCCAACTAGCCAAGCACTAAGCCGATCAATGGCTAGTAACCAACTAACACCCTCACTTACATCACCTAGATACTTATTTATACATTACAAAAAGGGGCCTAAGCATGGGTGAACCCATGTGCCGACATCCCATACTCGTTACATAAACCCTAAAAGCCCAAAAATCCCGCAAAATGGGTGAGATCCTGCGATCTCCGCTTCGCCTAGGAGATCTATCTTCGACTAGCCTGTTGAAGTCCCAAAAATGGTCAAACATGACCAGTGTTTCCTCAAAACCTGGTCAAGGGACAACAACATTTATGGATTGAGCTGAGGTTTTAGCTACTGGTTCTTTTTTCATTAACTAGATCTTCATCGGGATCAGAGAAGTGACTTGACGACCAATGGGAGACCACATGTTTCTCATGGATTGGGCATTGAATAGGCAGGTGGCTGCAAAAGTCAATCCTCACTCATTGGTTGAACCCTCCTCAGGATCGGGATGTGAATTGACTACTAGGGACACCCATGTGTTTTTGTTTGATACGGTGTTGTTAAGATCATGTAATTTCAGGGCCGTCAAAAGTTGTTTGGACCCACACTGCTTTTGGGCCCAAAATGCACCGCCTCTTACCACCCCACCAAAACCGTGGTTTGGATTTTGATCCGCCCTTCGTATTTTAACGCTCGCACAATTTGGGGTGCCAAAATGACTAGTGGCCGTCAATCTGGTTACGGTCTGCAATCTAGACGCACCGACTATTTTTAATGCCTCTGCTAAAGTTTATCATCCACCCGCCAACTATGGGAACCCTCCAACTGCGTTTTAGAGGTGGAGATGAACTGAACTAGAGGGGCATATCTTGGCTGCTAAAAATTGCAGCTTCCTTCTTCTTGTGCTCATGGATGTCACCTGTAACCTTTGACAGTTTCATGTGATAACATTGGCTCCTATAGGGGATGGCATGCTCCCTGTGAGCTACCAAGAACGCGCATTTCCAGTGCCTTAGCTATTGGGTTATGGAGTGACCGAGCTCAAAAACATTATGATGAGGACCATAGGCCTTCATGTATGCTATTATACTTACAAAAAGAAAACAAACACATGTCGTCCAGAAGGAGCTTATTTATGTACACTCCTACACTAACTGATTTTTACAATATGCTAGGTGAAAGCAAACTTCCACCATAGCCACCTAGACTATTTGGTAATATAATTCTTCTTTTCACTGCAAATGATCCACAAATGGTAAGGGAAGTATGAAAAAAGAATGAAAATATGTTTTGGAATACTGACAATACCCCAAAATGATGATAAGATGAAAAATTTTGCAGGCTCCAGCGCTTCTGGAAAACTCAACTCCATATATATCCCCACAGGGTCATAAAATGGGTGATAAAACCTACTAGATGGGTAGCAGAAATACTGCTCTACTTTAAAACTGCTCTCGTCTAGTTGAAGGTCTATGGCAAGCACAGGTGAGTGAAAGGCTGACGTAGGCTGTTGATCCACTTCTCCTTTTCCTTCTCTGGCAACATCTGCTAGCTGATGGCAAAAGATCTCCTTATGTATATCAATGAATGGATGTTTCTCTTTAACTTGTTGCTCATTTATAATTTTTGTAGATGAGATAAGTTTCACACTTATCCCTTCCTTTTCTCCCTCATGGCCCTCCCAATGATTAGGTTCATAATTATCATACACAGGAACCATGCTACAAGGTTCCAAAGAAGCCATGGACAAGCTCTTCTCTTCATCATCTTCACTGGGATATTCATCAAAAATGGGTTGCTCTTGGTCAGTATTTGAAATAAATTCTTCATCATAAACATGGCTGTCAAAAACATCTATTTCAAGAATAGGAATATCCTCTGCAATTCCTTCATAAGAGCAACAAACAAAATATGCTTTTAATTATGAAAATCTAACAAAAAACAAAGAGAAATCTTCCCTGGTTTTTTTAACTAGCTTATCATATATATTAGCTAAACAGTCAGGAGAAATATCTACTACAGAATACACTTTCTCTTTGTCATCAAAATATTCAAAAGAGAGATGTTGATCTTCATGAACATTTAAAACAACGGATACATCTGATATGATGTCAGTTGTTTCTTTGTTATTGCTATCATAATGACTATCATTCAACACCTCATGATCTTCATGGTAAATGTTTTCTTCTACAATAAATGCTTCATCGCAAATTGGTCTTTCATGACTAGAAGAATCTTTATGGAGCACAAAAAACTCATTACAGCATCCCTCAAAAAGACGCTCAGCTAGAAAATATTATTTAAAAAAGGAATTGAAAGATGCCTGAAATCCTGTCAAAGAGTTGATACTTGCAACTGGGAGAGATCTACACCAATCACAAGAAATCCCCTCTAATGAATACCTGAAAAGATTAATCTGAACATCCTCATGCAAGATATGAATTTGATGAATAAAATCATGAAAATCCAACAAGTGTTCAGTTGGTTCCTCCCACTCCTCTCCTTGAAATTTAGGAAGGCTAACTTCCCATTCATCTCTACTAGGCACTGGATTAGGGAAACCAACTATTTTTGAAAAATCACAGAAAGCATACCTCTGAGCTAAAATCTTGTCCATTTCAAACCAGTGGAGTCACCAATAGATTTTCAAACAATGGATTTTCCATGGTGAAAGATAAGTAGTCAGAATAATATGTCTAGCTTCAGTTCACCATCTAAAACTGGATCTATTCATTGTCATTCTCCCAGGGAAGATATCTTCACTTTCGTTCCCCAACAATGGCGCCATTAATGTTAGCACTGAGAGTCACCCTCTGACTAGACAAGGATAATATAAGTACCCATAAAAATAAAAGTAAAAGGATTGAAATGGTTTGAGTAGGTGCATCAGCCAGACTATAGGGAGAGGAAATGATAGAAGATGTAACTTCAAATCAGTTCAAGACCATTGGGCTATGGAGTGATAAGTATCATGAATAAGGAATGCCTTTAAAAATCCTTTGATAAAAATATATTAATTTGGTGATAAGGATAAAGAATAAAGAAAATGTATGAGTGAAGAACCATGAAAAATGGGCAAGATGACAACAGATCCTCTAATGCTTCAGGAATCCATAGATCCGAGAGATGCTACATGTAGACAAGAAGAAAATACAAAATGTTTGTTGAACCATGAAAGATGGGAAATATATCAATAGATCCTCCATTGCCTCAGGGATCCATCAATTAGAGAGATTACATTTAGACAAGAAGGGAAACATGAAGGGTGTGAGTGATGAACGATGAACATGGGAAAGATAACAACAGATCCTCCACCGCCTTAGGAATCCATGAATCACAACTACTACATTCAGACAATAAGAAAAACTTGAAATATCTGATGAACCATGAAAGATGGGCATGATAGAAACATATCCTCCATCACCTCAGGGATCCATCAATTAGAGAGATTACATTCAGACAAGAAGGAAAACAGAAATATTGTATAAACTAAAAAGAAAGTCTGAAAAAAATGATTCAAATGAATCTTGAATAACATATATTTACAATTGAAGCCCTCAGATATACAAACTGACAAATTAAAGATCCCTACTCCTGAAACTCACTCGGCTCTCGATCCTTTAAATAACACCCCCCTTTACAAAATATAATATTGATCTATTTATAATCAACTCATTCCATAACTGCTAGGAGTGTGACCTAGCTATCTCGTTCAATGCTTCCGTCTATGCATCCTTATATTAGACTGTGCACATTTTTTCCTGTCAGATGAAACCTCATATCAACATGGGTCTACAAGAAGAAATTGTCCATGATGTACCTCAGGATGACAGTTTTTCCTCTTTGGCCATAACTTTCACATTTCCAATTTATGGACTAAGCTGAGGTTTGAACTACTGTTCCTTTTTTCATTAACTGGATCTTCATCGAGATCGAAGAAGCGAATTGATGACTAAAGAGCAACCACGTGCCACTCATGGATTGGGCATTGAATAGGCAGGTGGCCACAAAATTCAATCCTCTCTCATTGGTTGAAACCTCCTCAGGATCGAGATGTGAATTGACTACTAGGGCAAGGCCACATGCTGGTGTTTGATACGACATTGTTAAGAGCATGTGATTTCGAGGCCTTTGAAATAATTTTGGACCCACACCGCTTTCAATCCCGAAATGCACCGCCTCTCACCACATAGCCGCCCCATCAAAATCGTGGTTTGGATTTTAGCTCACTCTTTGGATTTTAACTCCCGTGTAGTTTGTGGTGCCGAAATGACTGGTCATCATCGATTTGGCTACAGTCTACGATATGGGCGTGCCAACTATTTTTAGCGCCTCCACCAAATTTTATCCACCCGCCAACTATGGAAACCCTCCAACCGTGTTTTAGAGGTGGAGATGAACTAAACTGGGGGGGATATTTGTTGTTGAAAACTACAGCTGCCTGTTTCTTGCACTCATGGCCGTCACCTACGACCTTTGATAGTTTCATGTCATAACAAAGTGTGCCAATATACTTCATTAAAGTTTCATAAGAATCCAAAGGAATGTTTAATGCAAGAGATTTGTTCCTAAATTCTTCCATGAAACTTTGTACAGTTTGAACTTTACTTTGTCTTAAAGTTTTCCATTCCATCATTGCTCTATGTAAATAAACCAATGGATAAAATTGCTTCCTTATCATTGATTTAAATTCCTACCATGAGGAAATAATATTACCACACTTATTTTTGTCCTGAAGTTTTCTCTCCCACCATACGAGAGTGGTGCCTTCCAACCAAAGAGAATCCAGTTGCACTTTAACTTCCTCTTCATCAATCTATTGAAAACAACAATATACTTCAACTTGTCAGATCCAATTATCTAGCTTTTCAAGATTAACATCTACATTAAACATAGGTAAATAAATTTTACATCAAGCTTTAATAATGGTTTCTTAAAATAAGCTTCATGGCTAGAATAATGAGAATGATGAGAATGCTCAGAGGAAGAAGAGATAGAACTTGATGGTGAAGACGTAGGCTCAGGAGGGTCTCCTCCAACCCCTTGATTTATTGAAGAATTATCATCAGCTCGTGCTTCCTTTTTCTTCCCTTTTTTCTTCATCCTCTTCTTGTAGTCTCCATACATTCGCTCGACCATTTCTGACATGTGATAAAGACCATATGGAAGTTTTTTTTCCTATTCATCACGCTTGTCCTCTTCTGCCATTTTCTTCCTTTGGGATGCATGACCAACTTCAGGATTTAAAGTCTTAAGAGTTCCTTCACCCTGATTATTCTTGGCCCTAGTAAGCATTCACACTCAACAATTCAAGTCAAATATGACTGCTCTGATACCAACATGATCCAGGATCTTTTCATTCAAGTGACTTATAAAGAATTGTATTAAATGAGAATAAATTAAAGTGCATCATTAAAGAAGGAAAATCTCAATAATGAAGAGACATAAGCATCAAATATGAACAAAAAAAACTTGATAATGGAGTTTGTCCCTGGTGGACTACATCTCAAGTCTTTCTCTCAAATGGGTAGGCCTTTTTATTAACTCAACAAAATAATTTGGAAAAATACATAAGTATACCTCATTATGGAATTAAGCTGCAGAATCTTTGCTCAGATCAGAAAATAGACAACACCAATGAATTCGTGGCATCAAATTTCCAAAAAATGTCTGTCTCCATGCCTCAATCTAACTCTAGCACTCCCAGGCCTTTGAGAAATATCGTCTCGGTTTCTATGCCTACTCCCTGCATTTAATTCTATGTACCACGTCTCTATTTTTGTGCCCAACCGTATCATCACGCCCTCCTTCCCCTGTCCTTGGAAAATCTCTCCATTAATGAAAAAGTGGGGTGGACTACACAACATAGTCCGTTGGCCCAGCGGTGGCAGATACTATTGTTAAGGAATTGTATGGGGGGAGGTCTCGGGGTCGAGCCCGTGGGCCTCCCCTTCTGGGTTATAGTTATGAAAATAAACATATATCTATGTAATGGAACCTGTTAGCATCAAAATTCACCCCTGGATTGCGGTAGAGGTAAGCCTGATACCCATCAGAGTTTTATGTCACAGGTTGGTTGTAAATAAGGCCAAATGGACATAGTCTCAAGTAAATATTGTCTTAACTCAGAAAACTAGACTAGCATGCACAAGCAAGTGAGTTCTTGGTTCAAATTCAGTCAGTAGGTTGTAGTAAAGGTGAGTAGGAGGAATAATTTGGTGAGAAAAATTTAAAGGTCTATTGCGGACATCAAGTCTCCCAGCAGCCCAGGAAGAAAATACTTAATCACGAGATCTTCTTGAATTTAAATCTCAAAGAAACTGAAAGGAATTATAACATTATAATCAAACATTCATCATAATATTGTCACAGTAATTCATGTGAATCAGTCAATCATGAACTCTTTCAGCATCAGAGGGAAATAAGAGGGAGCAAGAAAGTTGACTGTCATTGAACATGAAGTCTCAAATACAGATACATAACTAGAAGAACCAGAGCTTCATTAAAACTTTACAATACGGGAGCCTAGCTCAACCATTGGCCTTTACAAAATACAAAAATTGAGTATATATACTCAGAGAAACTGCCCCCTTTAGAAACATGCTCTAGCCATTACATTCAATGCTTGGCATCTTCATTTTCTTCTGCCTGACTGCACTTGCATTCTTCTGTCAGATGCAAATTTTAGATAGTATGGGATTTGCAAGAAAACCATTGACAGGGGGACCTTGAATTGACATCCTGCCTCCACGGTCGGTTATTCCCATGTCGTTCATTTACGAGATTAAATGTGGTTTCTACTACCTCCCCCAATTTCCATTAACTCACTGCATCAGGATCGGGATGGAGCCTGACACCCATGAATGCGCCAGGAGACATTCGTGACTCCTCCAAGTCAATCCCATCATTTCGAAACCACGCAGACCATCTGATGAAACCAAAATGAGTGATTTCAGCTCTTGGCACATCTCTTATCCATCGCTCCATGCAACCTCAGGCCATGACCCTATGCATATCCATTATAAAATTTTGGGGCTTCGCATTTCGAGAGTTTTCACTTCCCTTGATTTCAAAAATCCCAATGCTCGAAATCAGGAAAATGGCCCATCTAGATCGACGGACAGATTTTCGCTGAACTTGATGGTCAGGATCATTTTCTCAAACAATCTTAGCCACTCGTTGCTTGACATGCACCTTCCCCTTATTTATGGCTCTGGTCCCATATGACCGCGAGATGTGACTGTGAGCCCAACTCTCAGGCGTGTCGTGATTTCGTGTTTCGCGAACTCGTGAGGTGGTCCATGCTCAAAACCCCAAGTCGTGAAATCATGATGCTCGGATCAGCTGATGGCCTAGATTTTATCGACGTTTTGGAACCTCGGGCCATTGACACTTCTCATCTCATCTTTCCCGAAAGACTTTCTCTGTAGCTCAGATCCTGCGCCACGCGTCCCCTTTGATTGGAAAATTAAGATTATTTCGCGATTTCGCATGTCGTGAATTTTTAGGACTCGCCCTCCTACTTTCTCGACTCATGAAATCGTGAAAATATGACCCAACGGTCCAGATCTCTCCCTTGATCAACGACTACGATATTTTCATGATTTCACATTTTGCGAGATATGATGATTTTTCTCCTTGACTGCTCTGATACATGAAATCACAAAATGAGTAATCGTGTGCCACGCATCTTGCTGAGAAGGATGGCTCATATCATTTCGCGATTTCTCACTTCACGAATCCTCGTAACTCTTCCCTTTGACCTTTTTGACTCGTAAAATCATGAATCTGCCTAATGTTATTCCTCGTGTAACTCTATGATTGTGATTGCTCGATGGTCGTCGATCCAGTATGCTTAATGGATCTCTTTCGTTGAACACTGAAGCTGCCCACCTTCATGTATTTTAAGCCCGAAATGATATTTTTTGTGTGTTGCGCTTGGATGCTTCTTGCGTAGGCCACGGACCTGGATACTCTTTTTCCTGTGACAAGTATTGGTGATAAAATTTGGCTCCATGGGGGATGTCATGCTCCCTGCGAGCTTCCAAGAACAAGTAGTTCCAGTCGCCTTAAGCATTGGGCTATGGAGTCAAGCCCCAAAACATCCTGCTGAAAAATATAGGCCGATAAATAAAACAAAACAAAACACACATGCTCCAAGGAGATTATTTATGTACAGTCCTAAACTAATTGATTTTAATACATGGTGTTAGGTGAAAGAAAATTTCCACCATAGCCAATCAAGTAAATTCCCAAGTGGAAGTTCCTTTACTCTGTCGGTGATCACTAGCAGCTGATGCAACTGTGACAGCAAAACGGTTACACCCTTAAAATCCCCTTCAAAGGCTAAAGTTGAGATGAAATAGGGCAGCTCCCAGATATGAAGGAAATGGCACTCCCTGTACTCCTTCACAAGCTCATAGGCCAAGCAGAAAACTCCAGAAACTTTGTAACAAGCAACCTACTTTGTCACACAGCTGCTCACGCATGGCTGAATATCTCTAGAAAGCATAGGTGGGTGAAAAGTAGATGCAGGATGACTAGTCCCAGGTGATGGTTTCTCACTGGAAACCTCTGGACAGGAGATAAACTGCCCCTTCTGTTGCTCCTCCAGTTCTCCTTCATGGCTCTTCCAAGGGTCAGATTCATAATCATCATAAACATGGCTCATCGAAAAGCTCTAATCTTTAGTTTATTGCTCAACGTCTTCTGCAGGTCTAGGAAGGTTGATTTCCTCATAATATTCTTCATTAGAAAACAAAGGATAAGGCTCCGTAGTCTACTCTTGGAAATCCTTCATATCCAGCTCAAAATCTAATTTGTAGTTGTTGTATACAGGTTGGTTGCTCCTTTGGTCAACAAACTACGATGTGGAGCTCTGTTGCTCCTCATCAGCATAATCAACGAAGATGGGTGAGCACAAAAATCCTCCATATTGCAAAAAAGGAACGATCTCCCGATCCTTCTTTTCAATCCCAAATGTAAACACATCATGGGAAATCTCGTGAAGAAAAAGAGAAAAATCATCTTCCACAATGGCTTCTTCCTTTAAATCTAAGATAGAAGGCTCATCAGAGGTAGAAACTAATGTCTCTATGGCTATGAAATATTCATTATCATCCTCAGTAGAGTTGCCAAGAACAGATGCCTCAAGGACTAGAAAATCCTCTACGCCTTCTACAGATTTGAACCTTTCTATCTCGACAAAGAGAGATTTTACCAACTCCATCAGCTCACCCAAAGCATCACCATCCTATTCATGGTCCTCATCCTCGTATCTTTCATTAGAAACATCCATACCTTGATCATGGCCATCACATCTCTTACAACAGTTATGACAAATAAACTCATAGGAATAATACCTTTGACAATGCTTATTAAAAGTTGCATGAAATTCTCCCAGGGAGGAGATGTTGGCAGGGGGTAAGGAGAAATACCACTCACAAGCATCTCCTACTAATGAGAACATGAACATTTTCAATAATACATCCTCATGATGTATTCCCCACTGATGCATGAGTTCATGAAACTCATGGAGATGCTGAGCAGGGTTGTCCTCTTTACGCTCTCTAAATATGGAGAAATAATCGCCCCATTCATTTGGAGTAGGGACACCATTAGGAAAACTAGGAACAACAAAAAAATTAAAAGGAGCAAACCTTTGATCTAGGATTCTTTCCATTTCGAACCAGTGGAGTCTCCAATCGATCCTTTAATCATGGAGTCGCCAGGTGAAAGATATGCAGAATGGGTGTGCACTGTGTCTGGTCCTTGTTCACCATCAAAGGCCAAGTGCACAATTGCAATCTTTGGTGTACTAAGTTCTGATTCACCCTCAGAATCAGTAAGCTTTGTGATTCTATCCTAGGGAAAATCTTCAATTTCATCCCCGGCAACGGTGCTAGAAATGTTAGCACCGGAAGTCACCCCTGGAATGCGGCAGAGGTAAGCTCGATACCCATCAGAGTTTTATGTCACAGGTTGGTTGTAAAAAAGGTCAAATGGGCATAGTCTCGAGTAAATATAGTCTTAACCCAGAAAAATGGACTAGCATGCACAAGAAGGTGAGGTCTTGGTTCAACTTCAGTCAGTAGGTTGTAGTAAAGGTGAGTGGGAGGAATAATTTGGTGAGAAAAATGTAAAGGTATGCTGTGGACATCAGGTCTCCCAGCAACCCAGGATGAAAAGACTTAATCACAAGATCTTCTTGAATTTAAATCTCAAAGAAACTGAAAGGAATTGTAACAAAATTATAATCAAACATTCATCATAATATAGTCACAGTAATTCATGTGAATCAATCAAGCATGAACTCTTTCATCATCAGAGGGAAATAAGAGGGAGCAAGAAAGCTAACTGCCACTGAAAAAGAAGTCTCAAATACAAATACATAACCAGAAGAACGAGAGATTCATTAAAACTTTACAATATGGGAGCCTAACTCAACCATCGACCTTTACAAAATACAAAAATTGAGTATATATACTCAAAGAAACTGCCCCCTTCATAAACATGCTTTGGCCATTACATTCAATGCTTGGAATCTTCATTTTCTTCTACCTGACTACACTTGCATTCTTCTGTCAAACACAAATTTTAGACAATATGGGCTTTGCAGGAAAACCATTGACAGGGGGACCTTGAATTGACATCCTTCCTTCATGGTCGATTATTCCCATGCTATTCATTTATGGGATGAAATTAGGTTTCAACTACCTCCCCCAATTTCCATTAACTCATTGCATCAGGATCGGGATGGAGCCTGACACCCATGAATTCTCTAGGAGATGTTCGCGACTCCTCCAAGTCAAGACCAGTGTTTCAAAACCACACAGACCATATGATGAAACCAAAACAAGCACTTTCGAGTCTTGGCACAACTCTTATCCATCGCTCCACATGACCTCGAGCCATGACCCTACACATATCCCTTATAAAATTTTGGGGCTTCACATTTTGGGAGTTTGCACTCCCCTTGATTTCAAAAATATCGATGCTTGAAATCATGAAAATGGCCCATATGGATCAACGGTCGTATTTTCGTTGAACTTGATGGCTAGGGTAATTTGCTCTAACAATATCAGTCGCTCACTGCTCAACAGGCACATTCCCCTTGTTTATGGCTCTGTTCCCATATGACCGCAGGCTGGGACCATGAGCCCAATTCTCAGGCACGTCGTGATTTCGCATTTCGCGAACTCGCAAGGTGCTCCATGCTCAAAAGCCCGAGTCGTGAAATCACAATTCTTATATCAGCTGACACGCGCCCCTCTGAAATAATTGGCCCAGATTTTATCGATGATTTGGGACCTTGGGCCATCAACAGTTCTCATTTAAGCTTTCCTGAAAGACTTTCTTTGTAGCTCGGATCCTATGCCATGCATCCCCTTTGATCAGACGGTTAATATTATTTCATTATTTCGCATGTTGTGAGTTTTCAGGACTCGCCCTCCTACTTTCCCAACTCACGAAATCGAAAAAATATGATACAACAGTCCAGATCTCTCCCTTGATCAACGACTACGATATTTTCACGATTTTGCATTTCGCGAGATCTGATGATTTTTCTCCTTGACTGCCCCGATCCACAAAATCACAAAATGCTTAATAGTGTTCCACACATCCTGCTGAGAAGAACAGCTCGGATCATTTCATGATTTTTCACTTCGCAAATCCTCGTAACTCTGCCCTTTGACCTTTCTGACTCACAAAATTGTGACTCTGCTTGACACTATTCCTCGTGTAACTCTATGATCGCGATTTCTCGATGTTCGTCGATTTGGTTTGCTTAATGGATCTCTGTCGTTGAACACTGAAGTCGCCCGCTTGCTTGTATTTTAAGCCTGAAATGAGATTTTTTGTGTGTTGCACTTGGATGCTTCTTGCGCAGGCCGTGGACCTGGATACCCTTTTTCCCATGAAAAGTATTGGTGATAACAGAACCTTCGCCAGTTTGGATATTTGTCAGATTTTACCGTTTGGCCACCAGATCTAGTGGGGCTCCTCTAGATTTGGCGGGCTTGCTTTTTTTATTATTTTTGAAATTCGGTTTTGAGTGCTCATTGGGCATTTTCCCACTGCCACATGGAAGCCCATAACTGGTCCACATGGAAGGAATCCATTGGGACATAATAACCACTTGCATAGTCACCTGCCACATCACCTGCCACTTCATCTTGTCACGTGGTTGTATGGACTACCACATGGCACTTTTTCATTGGTCCATGTATTGACCCAAAAATGCCAAAAATGAGTGACATGTGGCAGCCTCTAGTGATGCCATATCACCATGCTAACGTCTTGTTGATGTCATCATGACATGGTTCACCCTCTACGTGTTCCGCATACACTATACGGATGCTGACGACATATGTATTGATGTTGACGTCAGCAGTACGGATGTTGACTCATCCCTGCTGATTGGGCTAGGTTGACCAAAAATTTGACCACAAATATCTTTTGATCCATAACTCTGTTTGATGAGCCATTTCCATTGTTGGAAATATTGCGATGCACTCTTCGTGATGATGCCAATTTCACTGAGTTTTGAGGACTTTTAATTTTTTCCCTTTCTTTGTCTACTAAGGCCATTCTGAGCTTCCTAAGTTACTTTTGTGAATTCTGAGATGTCCTTAGTCTTCTCTAGATCCTTTTTGGATCACTTAGGTTCTAAATCTCCATGAACTTTAGCCTAATCTCTTAGATTATCTACTACCTCCATTTTTCTTCCTTTGCGAGACCGAGACACTCTGAGGCTGGGAATAAATGTCTCTCCTTATGCTTATTCTTCTCTTCATTCTTGAATGTTAGGAACCTATTTAGCATAGAAAACACATTCGATTCATTACGGTCCAATTTTTCCCCAAAACATGAGAGACTACCAGTATGATCTTCTCTATTGAGGTCTCGAATGTGATGTTCCTTGAGGCCCAGGTTCTTAATCTCGATAACCTTTAGTCCAATCTCTTAGATTTTTTGTTGCCTCTAGTTTTCTACCTCTGCAAAATCACAACACTCTAAGGAAGAGAATGGATTCCTCTCCTTGGGTTTCTTATTCTCTTCATTATTGAATGTCAAGAATATGTTCATAATAGAGTGTGCCTTCTCTTCATTATAGACCATTTTCTCCCAAAAACCTAAGAGCCTACCCGTTTGATCTTCTCTATTTAGGTCTTGGAAGCGATGTTTAATGAGGCCTTGGTTTTGAATCTCGATGACCTTCCATCCAATCTCTCATATTATCTAATGCCTCCATTTTTCTACCTCTACAAGATCATGACACTCTGAGGCCAGGAATGGATGCCTCTTCTCCTTGGGATTCTTCTTCTCTTCTTTATTGAATGTCAATAACCTATTCAATATAGAACACACCTTCTCTTCATTACAAACCATTTCCCCCTAAACAATGAGAGCCTACCAATATGATCTTATTTATTGAGGTCTCGGAAGCAATGTCCATTGAGGTCTGAGTTTTGAATATTGATAACATTTTCTCCAATATCTAATATTATTTTCTACCTCCATTTATCTACCTTTGTGAGATAACAACACTCTAAGGCTAGGAATGGAAACCTCTCCTTGGGATTCTTCTTATCTTCATTCATGAATATCATGAACCTTTTCAACATAAAATGTGACTTCTCTTCATTATGGTCCATTCCCCCCCCAAAACCCAAGAGTCTACTAGTCTCATATTCTCTATTGAGGTCTTGAAGGAGATGCTCATTGAGGCTTAGGTTTTGAATCTCAATGACCTTTCATCCAGCCTCTTAGATTATTTTCTACCTCTAGTAAATAACAAAACTTTAAGGCCAAGAATGAATGCCTCTCCTTTGGCTTCTTGTTCTCTTTTTTCTTAAATGTCATGAACCTATTCAACATAGAATTGTTGAAGAAAAAATGTGCAACATGAATACTTCTTGCAAAACATCGCAATGCATTATATTTATTCTACTACTGTATTATCTAACTAATAGGTGGGACCCCTTAGAGAAACTAAATTAAGTTGATTTCGCTCCTTTTTCTCTCTGAAAAAAAAGGCAACCTGCGAACAAATGACTAGATTAAATTACAATTTGGTACTCTTTTCTCATTCACATGCACGAATGATATCTTCGACATCGATATGTGATGTTCCTCATATTCATATTGCATAGTCTCCATGTTCTAAAAGGAAATAAAAAGGTGGAAGATCTATTGTGTCAGAGTTATAACGCTTATGATTACAAGTTTTAAAGTTTTATGGTTTTAATATGGATTGTGACATATTTAAAAAGGGTGGTCAACTTTCATTTCATGGAAATATATATCATATAACAACGATAATATTATATAGAGGTTTCGATCTTATACAAGGTTGTCGCATACAAGTATGAACAAACCCGAGTTACAATTAAATCATATATGTTATGGTTTTTTTATATCACATTGCTTGATTGGTGAGTTGATATGGTTCATTTATAAAGCGGTGACACTTTATAATAGTTATGAATGTGGTATAATGGTGATATATTCTATGGTTTTAAGTTCTATAGTGTAATATGCATGCTACCTGTTATCCCTAAAGTTGACCCTTAACTACATGAGAGCCAAGGTAGGGCACCTCAGTTATTGCAATGGTTTGGTTTGGTTGATAGGTGGATCAAGTAGGTTGGATGGGTTAAGGATCTGGTAAAACTTATCAACTATATCTCAAACGATGGGAAATACCTCATGGTTTGGGGCATTCATGTTGATAACTAAAAAAATTAACAATTGGAAATATTAGGAATGGAGAGAGAAACATAAAACATAAGTGAACAATCTATTTACTCATGTGTTGAAGATTTCCAAGCTCAAAATGATATTTCAAACCTGAAAAAAATATTTGAATACAACTTACAAAATATAGGTAATTGACAGCAAGATCCTCACTGTAATTGTAGATGAATCCTATAGAAATCAATGCCTTGTAGAAATCCCCATTGCATTCAAAAAAAAAGAAGAAAAAGAAAGTTACAAGGTGCACACTCTAGTTAACAGGGTGTATGAATCCCTGAGAATGAGATGTTGCAAGGCATGAAGATATTTACAATACAATCTATACCTACTCCCTTTTCCTATCACTCGATCCCCTTCTTCCTTCTTTGAGGAAGATTCTCCCTCTTGGTCCTAAAAAGGATCCCTCAAAGATCGCTTTTTACATTTGAAATGATATAATATGTAGCCCAATTACAATCCAAATATCCAATATTAATGGATCAAAAATTCCCTAAAATAAAACATAAAAAACCCCGACAAGAAGACTCGGATCCGAGAGATAAAGGATAAGATTCATAACCTAAATTTAGATCGTGTTTTCCAAGTTATACTTTGACTAATGATTTCATGCATTAAAATGCTAAATTTGATATTTGAAAGAGTTATCCTAAACTTGAGTTGTTGCTCGAAACCCAGGATTGATAAGAATTTTATTTCTGTATATGAATATTTGGAGCTACAGGGAAGCTTGGGTGTGAATTTTCATTTAGTCACTTAGTACAGTTTATACCTTACAAATTACAAGGAAAACTTTGACTATTTTGCATAACCACCCTATTTAAACTTGCAATTGAAAAATTAACAACATCAATAGGTCTACAATGATAAACCACACCCCCAACAACTTTCACAACTCAAATCTAAGGTATAATACAACCTTGGGTTACTTTTTACAAACAAGTTGTGCATTATAAGGTTTTTACTAGTCATCTCTTGTCTACTTTTCCACAAAAGAGTCTTTTATGACTCTTAATGAAAATTTTACCTTGGTTTCTATCATATCCCACCATCCTCTGATTCATCATAATGTCGTGAATCTTTGTGCACATAAATCATCCTTTTTGGAGTGTATAGTTTAGAACTTGCAGTTTCATATAGACAACATTAAGAATTTGGCTCTTTGGTTTTAGAAGGAAATTTTTAGCATTTATGTGCATCATGTAGGTTTCTTTTCAAATTTCCAATATAATTTTATAGAAGGGTGTAAAATCACAAACTACAACATCTGCAAGTTGAACCACTAAATTTGCGTCAAAATTGAGACTAGGGCGTGCATTTGAGGCTGAGGCAGTTTTGCATTTAAATTTACATGTAATATCAATTCTAGGAGCTTGAAAGAAACCTGTCATGTTCCTCAATTGAACTATAGATGCATAGGTAAATTTACCATTTATGTAACTCCATCTTAAAACTTATAAAACAAATTTTGGAGATACAGGGAAGCTTGAGCGTGCATTTTCATTTTTCACTTAGTAAAGTTTAGACCTTGCAAATTGTAAGGAAAAATTACCTCTTTTGCACATCCACCCTTTTTAAACTTGGAAATGAAAAATAAACAACATGAACAGGTCTACTATGATAGACCACGTCCCAACAACTTGCACAAATCAAATATAAGGTATAAAATTGTAACGATCCCCCCGACCAACCTGAGGCTGAGGTACGCCACTCCAAATAAACCACTCATGCTCTGACGCCAATCGGTAACATTCCCAGCCATCAGGGAGGGCCATGCTACTCTAGGGAACACTTTCGTTCCCATATTGTTGGGTATGTGTTATATTATTTGCAAAAGTAGTAGTGCTTTATTGTATGCATCGAGCGCACAGGGGGATTAGAGGGGGCAAAGCCCCCTACGTGGGGGTTCGAGGGCAGCGCCCTCGGAAAAAAAAAAATCTGCCTCGAGAAACGTGTCATGTATTTAGGTGGTTTTTTCGACACATGGTTTTTGCTGATGGTTATCTATTTTCGATTAAGGAATTAGGGTTTTGGACTAATCCAGGTCATTGGGTTAGGGTTTTGGATGCCGCTACCTCCTATATGTATATTGTATTGTAAACAATGTAACACAATGAATGAATATAATATATGTTGGTTTTCCCGATTTGGGTTTCCAGGGGAAAAATCTCTGTGTAATGTTTTTATTTGCCATTGTATATTTTCTGTTCTTTTTTGAATATCTGTTTATAGTAGACATTGTACAGGTTAGAATTAACATTTGGTATCAGAGCTTTAATGGCTTCAGGGGGACGCCTTTGTGGTCAAGGGTTTGACTCGGGACTGTGATAAGCCTTGTTACAGTGGGAGATCTACGGTATTGTTTTTCAGGTGAAAAGAAATGGAAAGCAATTCGAAGATGGAGATCGAGACTTTTAATGGGAAAATATTTGAGCTGTGGAAGCTCAAGATGGAAGATCTTTTGGTGGACAGAGATCAGTGGATCGCAATAGATCTAGGTACTGCACCTACAGGAAATTCTGCAGATGACTGGAAAAATATGGATCGGAAGGCAAAGAGCACAATCCGACTATGTCTCTCTGGTTCAGTATGACTGAATATGTCATAGGAAGCTACAGCCAAGGATTTATGGGAAAATTTGGGGAAGTTGTATCAGTCTAAGTCCCTGGTAAATAAACTATTCATGAGAAAGAAGTTGTATAACTTGAGGATGAGATATGGAGACTCGGTGGAAGAGAATTTGAATGCCTTCAATACTGTGGTAAGTCAGTTAGTATCTGCTGAGATTAAAATTTCATATGAAGATAAATGTATCAGTTTGTTTTGTTCTTTACCAGACTCATGGGATAGTATGGTTGTGGCCATAGGTAGTAATACAACTTCTTTGAAGTTTGAAGAAGTGGTGTCATCCTTGTTGTCGGAGGAGATGAGACGAAAGAATATGGAAGGACATAGCACAAACGCATTATTTGCAAGAGGACATTCCTAGGAAATAAATAGATCTAATTTCTCAAGTGGGAGATCTAATTTTAAGGGTAGATCTAAATCTCCTGGAAAGTTTGTAAGGGTATGTCGGAGGTGTGGAAAAGAAGGGCACTACAAGAAGCAGTGTAGATCCAAAGTTGAAAAAAAGAAGGGATCTGAAGAATATTCTTCTACAGAAGAAAAGACCTCCAAGGAATAAGGAGGGGATGTGTACTTGGCCTCTTCAAGCACACATGCAGATCATGAGGCATGTTTGATTGAATCTGGTACATCCTTTCATATGACTCCCCACAGGGAGTGGTTCTGGGAATATGAAAAGTATGATGGAGGTAATGTTTTCTTAGGTAATGATTCGATAACCAGAATCATAGGAAGAGGAAGGCTCAAGTTGAGACTCATATATGGAAGGATTAGAACACTGCCTGGTGTTTTACACATCCCAGGTATGGCCAGAAATTTGATTTCTCTAAGAAAAATGGAAGATGCAGGGGTAAAAACAATTTTTGAAAAGGGAACTTGCAGGATGGTTTGAGGAGCAATGGTGTTGATGAAGGGAGTTCAATTTGGAACTCTATATAAGCTTCTAGGAAGCACTATTAGTGATGGGTGTAATAGCTACATTGTTCCTGATATTGGATTTGAAGAAGAAAGAAATCCTAAAGTCTCTGGAGAAAAGGTTATGTTGTGGCATCAAAGACTGGGGCATATTGGAGAGAAGGGTCTTCGACTACTACACGATAAAGGTATGGTTGAAGGTATGTCTAACTGCTCTCTGGATTTTGATTTCTGTGAACATTGTCTATATGGGAAGAAAAATTGGGTAAGATTCCCCTCTGGTGCAATGAGGACAGAAGGAATTTTACAACTAGTTCACAGTGAATTTTTTGGACCTGTGTCGGTCCCATCATTGGGAAAATCTGTGTACTATGTCTCATTTATAGATGACTTCTCAAGGAAAACTTGGATATATTTCCTCAGGAAGAAATCTGAAGTCTTTGATAGGTTCAAAGAGTTTAAGGCTCTTGTTGAGAATCAAACAGAGAAAAGAATTAAGGTGCTGAGAACAGATAATGGCGGAGAGTTCTACGGGAATGAATTTGAAGAATTATATAAGAAGTGTGGTATAGAAAGGCAGAAGACTACTCCATATACACCTCAGCAGAATGGAGTTGCAGAAAGGATGAACAAGACGTTGATGGAAAAAGAAAGGTGCATGCTCAGTGGTGTCGATTTAGGGCAAGAATTATGGGCAGAGGCAGTGGGTATTGCATGTTATCTAGTCAACAGATCACCCTCATCAGTATTGGGTGACAAGACTCTACAAGAGGTATGGACTGGTAAGGAACCTTCTCTCACACATCTTAAGGTATTTGGCTGCGATGCATATGTTCATGTTCCAAAGGAAAACATGAGTAAGCTAGATAAGAAGGATGAAAAATGTGTCTTTATTGGATATAAAGATGGTCTCAAAGGTAATAATATTTGGAACCCAGAAACTAAGAAGGTAGTGTATAGCCGAGATGTGGTATTTAGAGAAATGAAGGATTTTGTTAAACAAGAAGTCCTACCAAGTAAGGAAGAACCAAAGAAGAAAGAGTTTTATTTAAAGGATGATGAAGCGGACTCTACAGAAGAACATGAATCAGAAGAAGAAGATCCCCATACTCCAGTATTGAGGAGATCAGATCGAGAAAGAAGGCTACCGAAAAGGTATAATCCATCTAATTTTTGTGCAAATTTTGCTTTGTTTATTACTGATGCTGATCCTAGAACTGTCAGGAAGGCAGTGGATTCAGAGGATGGAAATCTCTGGAAAAGGGCCATGGAAGAAGAAATGGCATCTTTGGATAATAATGAGGCTCGGGATCTAGTGGAGTTCCCAACTAGAAGAAATCCCATTGGAAGCAAATGGGTATTTAAGAAGAAGTTGAATGCAGAAGGAAAAGTGGAGAAATACAAAGCTCAGTAAGTAGAAAAGGGTTATTCCCAGGTTGAGGGAATTGATTTTGGTGAGATTTTTTCTCCTGTTTCCAAGTTAACCTCTATAAGATTTCTATTATATGTTGTTGCATTTGATTTTGAAGTAAAACAAATGGATGTGAAGACAGCATTCCTGCATGGGGATTTGGAAGAATAAATATTTATGAAGCAACCAGAAGGTTATGCTATGAAAGGAAATAAGGAGCTGGTATGCAAGATGAAAAAGTCCCTGTATGGCTTAAAACAATCACCAAGTATGTGGTATCAAAAATTTGATAATTATATGCTGGGACTTGGCTTCACAAGAAGCAAAGAGGATCACTATGTGTATTCTAAATTTGGTTGGTGATCATTTGATTTATTTGGTCTTGTATGTGGATGACATGTTGCTGATAGGAAACAACAAAGGAATTATACAAGATGCGAAAACTGAGTTGTCCTCTAAATTCGACATGAAGGATCTTGGTGCTTCAAATTTCATTTTGGGCATGGAAATTAAAAGAGATCAAAAAAAGAGGAAACTCTAGTTAAATCAGAGA
>SNQJ01S0030580.1:0-13378 GCA_010110895.2 Picea sitchensis | reverse complement strand
TGAAGGTGGACACTTTGAAGAATGTTGCAGACTCATTAACAAAATCTGTGAGCACTGAGAAGTTCTCTTGGTGTAGAGGATCCATGGGCATTGTTGCCCTAGATTTTTTACTATGCAACCCTGTAACCCCCTGTATGAAAATAAAACAACAAGTGGGAGAATGTTGGGTATGTGTTATATTCTTTGCAAAAAAAACTTCTACCTCAGGAAACATGTCATGTATTTAGATGGTTTTTTTGGCATATGGTTTTTGTCGATGGTTTTCTATTTCCGGTTAAGGAATTAGGGTTTTGGACTAATCTAGGTCATTAGGTTAGGGTTTTGGATTCCGTTGGATCCTATATGTATATTGTATTGTCAATTTAACATAATGAATGAATATAATATATGCTGGTTTTCCCAGTTTGGGTTTCCAGGGGAAAAATATCTATGTAATGTTTGTATTTGCCATTGTATCTTTTCTGTTCTTTTCTAAATATTTGTTTACAATAGACATTGTACAAGGTTAGAATTTACACATACAGTAGCATACCCAATAGTCAACTAAGAAATGCCACCTAAATTTACTCTTTAGACTGCATGCAACTAAAACATATACATACAGCACGCTCGCGGAAGCTTTACATCTAGACATAAACAAACAATTGCTTTTTGTAACATACGAATTTTATATTAAAATAACAGTAATTATCAGCATGCATCATTTACAAGAAATTACCCATAAGCACACAAGCAATCATAGTCACATGTATGATAAAATCGTAACATAGGCATGTAAATAACAAAACAGCATATCCATATATCATACAATTGGTACTTATCTTAGAAATACTGTCACCAACTTCTTACAGACCGTCCACAAACCTCCCAGCCATAGACTACATTGTTCATCACTTTCAACAATGAATCACCATCGAGCTGGGACTAAACTCCACCCAGGGTAAAGGGATTCCTATCCAGGCTAAGGCTCATGGACAACAGGAAAGACTCTGTCTTAGGTGCTCACTCAACTAACAGCCTACAACCTCTCATTCCCCACATGCATGTCCCACCCAAGGAAGTGTGCCCCTTCTCTGCTCAACAGTTCCTCGGCTACCCCACTTCCCTTCCAGGGCTTCAACAACAGGTCGGACCGGAAGTCTCAGAGTGTTGTAGCTACAGTTTAGAACCTACAAAAATCAATCCCCAGTAATTCTCTCACTCAGAGAACTACTCATGGTCCTGCCAACCCGCTTCTTCAATCCCTCTCCAAGCTAACCAGGTACACCAACCAAAAAGGATGGGGAAACAAGCTTCAGAAAGGTTAAATGGTTATCTCAAGGATAACGAAATGTATGAGTGAAATTGTCATGGAGTCATTGACTGGATAACTGAGTGTGTTTTTGGAATCACGTTCAACTCTTTGTCAAAAATCATGGTCAGCCTGATGGTTCCCCCTTTTCAGCCATTTGTAAGGTATCTGTGAGAAAAAATCCCCCCTGAGCTAAGTTTCCCCATGATATGAATGCTTGTCCCCAACTTGACACTTGTCATATCGGAAGTTACTTTTTTCCACTTGTCCCCAACATTAGAACTTAGGATAAACTAATTATCCATACTTTATGTTTTAGGAAATATTAATATAATATTCCCTTGACTTTTGGCCCTCCCTTTCCCTAACTGGTGAAGTTCAGTCCCCTATCTCTTTTATCGTGGTCGGTCTGTGCACAGTGATGTATTTTATATTAATCATGAGTCATGTACAAAGTAGGCACTCTAGCCTTTAACATCTAGGCACGCTGGCCTAATTCCAAGACATAAGCATTACGGCTTATAATACTGACTCACCAACCTATAATGCATATTATATACACAAAGGTTCATTGACCTTAATATTGTGCGCACTTAGTTACTGCGCGATGTATCCTCTATCTTTAAGGTTGCATGCACCTTAGTCACTATGCGCGGTATTCAGAAATGTGCACATTACATCCCTTTACTGTGCAGTATATGCGCACACCATGCCATGAAAGGTGTATTACAAAAATGATGTCTAAACATCTCACTATCTTAAATATACCTGGATTATATTTACATTTGGGTTCGGTCAAGGGATATTACAATCCCCTCCCTTTATTTATGCATTGTCCTCAGTGCATCATGTACCCATATACAAAAAAATTCTCAAAATTCTTCAAAACGATGCGGGTATTATGCCCGCATTGCATCCTCATGCTCCCAAGTAGCATCTTCATGTCCGTACCAGGTCCATTGGACCTTTACAAGCCCTATGGCTCGATTCCAAAGTTGTTTGATTTTTCGATCCAAGATGGGCACCGGATGCACTTGGAAAGCACCTTCTTGCTCCACCTGAATAACATTCCAATCAATAACATGATTAGCATCGGGTATATATTTCTTTAGTTATGATACATAAAATACATTATGAATAAACATATATGCAGGCAATGCAATCATATAAGAAACTGGACGAATCCTCTCTAGGATTTCAAATGGTCCACAAAATCTGGCTTCCAACTTGGCGCAGCTTCCCAGCTTCAGGGAACTCTTGTTAGATTTTACTTTCAGGAAAACATGATCACCCACTTTGAATTCTCTGTGGATTCTATTTTTATTAGCATAAATTTTCTGTCTATCTTGGGCAACATTCAAATTCTGCTTAATTTTTAACATTTGGTCCTCCATATCCTTGAGAAATTTTGGCCTGACTATTGTTCTATCAGTTGGATTATCCCAGGGTACTGGAGTATTGCACCTTCTACCATAAAGTTCTTCAAATGGGCTCATTTTCAATGATGCCTGATACCCATTGTTATAAGCGAATTCTACTAAATGTAGGTAGTCTTCCCATTTTAATGGTTTATCCATCACATACATTCTCAACATATCTTCAATCACTCTATTCACCCTCTCTGTCTGTCCATCAATCTCAATATGGTAAGTTGTACTAAAGTTCAGATTCGTTCCGAATCCTTTGAAAAATCCTTTCCAGAAACTTGAGGTGAATTTCGGGTCTCTGTCAGACACAATCGTTTTAGGAATTTCATGCAATCGTGCCACTTCCTTCATGAAAATATCAACAACATCTATTGCTTTGTGAGTAGTTTTTAGTGGAATAAAATCGGCAGCTTTTGTAAGCTTGTCCACCACTACCATAATAAAATCATGTAGCTTGCATGTTCTAGGAAATCCCATAATAAAATCCCTTGTCACCACTTCCCACTTCCATTCAGGAATGGGCAAAGGTTGCAGCAATCCTGCTAGGTGCCTATGCTTTGTTTTAACTATTTGGCATTCCATACACCTAGCGATGTATTCTGCAATTTCTCTCTTCATACTTGGCCAAAAGTATTAGCTCTTGACCGCTGCTACGGTTTTCTGATATCCGGGGTGCCCTGCATAAGGAGAATTAGGCACCTCATGCAAAATTATACGTTTCAAGTCCTGGACATTTGGTACAAAAATTTTGTTCTTGTGCAGCAATATTCCATCTACTCCCAACTTATAAATATCCATCTTCCGAAGTATTTTACCCTGTTATAGCATTGCTACCAGTTCTCTGTACTGCATATCTGTATTTGTAGTCTCCAAAATTTTGATTTTAACATTAGTATGATACATGTTGATGGTTGTAGCACGTAGTTCATGCACCCTCCTGCTGATTGCATCAGCCACTTTATTTTCTTTCCCTTTGATATGCTTTATATCAAAGTTATATTCGCTTAGAAGTTCTAACCATCTTCTTTGCCTAGCATTTAGATTTGGCTGATCAAATAAATATTTCAAACCATTGTGGTTTGCTCTTATCTCAAAACTCTTTCCCATGAGGTAGTGTCTCCATTTCCTCAGGGCATGTACTATGGCTGCAAACTCCAAATCATGACTGGCATAGTTTCTTTCATGCTCTTTCAACTTCCTTAATTCATAACATATCATGAATCCATTTCGACTGAGGACTCCACCCAGTCCTTCATTACATGCATCTGTGCATACAATGAAATCTTCATTTGGGTCTGCAATCCTTAGTATTGGAGCACTTGTCAATAATTATTTCAAATGTTGGAAAATCCTTTCACAGTCCGACGTCCACTAAAACTTCATACCCTTTCTTTGCAAGGAAGTTATTGGGTGTGCTATATTCGAGAATCCTCCAATGAATCTCCTGTAGTAACCTGCAATTCCCATGAAAGATCTTACCTTTGTCACATTCTTTGGTGCTAACCATTCTCTAATGGCTCATACCTTCTCAAGGTCCACTTCTATCCCATCTTTTGAGATGATATGCCCCAAATATTGAATTTGTTTCTGATAAAATGAGCACTTGCTCAATTTGGCATACAACTGATGTTCCCTTAATACTTGCAACACCATCCTCAAATGATGTTCATGCTCTTCCTCTGACTTGGAATATGGAATATATAAGAATGTCATCCAAAAATACAATGAAAAACTTGTCCAAATACTCTCAGAAAACACCATTCATTAAGCACATGAAAACAGTTGGTGCATTTGACAATCCAAATGGTACCACTGTGAACTCATAATGATCATACCTTGTCCTAAAGGTGGTCTTGCTAATATCTTCTTCTTTAATTCTTACCTGGTGGTATCCTTATCTGAGATCTATCTTTGAAAATATCCTTGCATCCTTCAATTGATCAAAGAGGTCATCAATCATTGGTAGAGGATATTTGTTCTTAACAGTCACTTTATTCAATTGTCTGAAGTCAATGCACAATCTTAATGTTCCATCTTTATTTTTCACAAACAAGACAGGGGCACCCCAAGGTGATACAGTTGGGTGTATATACCCCTTCTTTAGAACTTATTCAAGCTACATTTGCAACTCCTTCAATTATGGTATACTCATTCTATAAGGAGTCTTTGATACTGGCGCTTCTCCAGGCATCAAATCTATAGAGAAATCAATGTCTCTCCTTGGGGGTAGTCCTGATACTTCCTTGAATACATCTTCAAACTCTTTCAGGACTGCATAATTCTCTAAATTTGGCACCTTGTCTTTAGGTGTCTCCTCCATATGAGCTGCAAATATTTGACATCCTCTTCTATAACATTTCTTCAGTTGCAATGCTGAAATTTCTCTAATGGTTACTGCCCCAGGAATTCCCTGCACTTTCCTTTGGTTCCCTTCTTCATCCAATAAAATGAATGATTTGTTATGACAATCCAATAGAGCATGATGTGGGTCCAACCAATCCATCCCATTTAAACAGTCATAGGAACCTAAGAGTAAGATGTTCAAATTTGCCCTGGTATTTAGTCCATTCATTTCTATGAGGCAAGACTTAACCATCTCATTAACTTTTCTTCTAGCTCCTGTAGCCAGTTGCATGAACCAGGATTTCCCATGCTTGCTTCTTGGTAATTGAAACCTTTCCACCAACTTAGGGTATATGTAACTATGGCTAGCTCCTGAATCAATTAAAATAGCAAGGGTTTGGTTGTTGATCATACCTTCCACTTCCATCATGTGGGACTGATACTCTGCTTTCTTGTTGTCCAGGGATGCATAAATCCTTGGCACATTTCTGCCCATGTCCTCTACTATCTCAGCTCATTGTAAATTGTGAACAACCCTACCTTTTTCGCCTCTGTGAGGACAATCTCTGAACCTATGGTCTCCTTTACAACCCCAACATTGCATAGGTGGTTGTCTTGGCCCTTGACTCCCTGTGTCAATCACTCTGGTTTCCTTATGCATTTGCTGCCATTGTGGATTATTTCTGAAGAATGGTGGCTTAGCTCCCTTCTTCCTCTGATCCATCTTGAGTTTCTTATTGTCTTCCCAAGCCTTTTGGAAAGATGGTCTTGCTTTCAACTGGTCATATAAGCATTTATCTCTCCTTATGGTCTCTTGTAATGTCTTGGGATCATCATACTCTATTTTGTCACTGATAAATGATGGAAATCCACTTAAGTATCGTTGAATCTTGACTGTCTCATCCTTAATGAAAGAGACATACTTCAACAGTTCCATAAACCTTCTCTCATATTCATCTATGGTCGTACTTCCAAGATTGAGTTCAAAGAACTCTTTCATTTTCTTGTCATAGTATCTCTTGGTCAAGTACTTCTTCTCAAAATACTTCTTGAATTATTTCCAAGTAACATTTTTCTCTACAATGTGTTGTACCTTCACAAGTTGATCCCAACACATGGAGGCCTTTCCTTTGAGATGATAGATAGTGATTCTATCTTCATCATGAGAAGAATAATTATGCAATTGAAAATACTTCCTCATGCCTAGAAACCATGTTTCTGAATCTTCATCCTTCTTGTGCTCACCATCAAATGTAGGAGGTTTGATTTTGTTCATTTCTCCTTGCAACTCATCCACCCTAGATCTCTTATACCTTCTGACAAGGGATAGACTTGAGTTGTTTCCTTCTCTCTTATGGGAATGCCTATGGGGATGATGGTGATGTCTACTAGCACTTTTTACTTCTCCCTTCTCCTCTGAATATTTGTGACTCTCGGATCTACTTGAGTCACTCTCCTTAACCAATTCCTTCTCTATTATGTTCAAACCTTCCAATAGCTTCATGTTGAAGTCATCCTACTTCTCTTTGGATTTCATAATCCTTTCATTATCATATTTATGGCTTTGGACATCCTTCAACAAATTCTTAATGGTCTCAGCCATATTCATATCTTCATTCCTTTCTTCTCCATGTCCATTGGAGTTCGTTCCTTCCATGCCCAAATGGACATCCATCCCTCTGCTCTTCTCTGGATTACTGTAATTCCCATGTGCCTCTTCCATTCTTACAGACTCTGCACTGGTCTGACCTAACCGGGTTGTTGTTAATTCTACAAAATGTCCAGTGATTGAAACTAATCAGACTAACAAATCAACAATTCATGAGAATATGCACCATTTCGATTCAACATACACATCAGCATTATCACTCCTGGTTTCCTGGTATTATCACCACTAAAATTGTAGATAAGACCCAAGTCTTGGGAACGCTGACATGCAGTGCCTTCTGAGATACACTTGCGCAAGAAGGTGGTTTTGTCGAAACCACTTTCGCCAAGACGCGGTATTACGTGTCTCAACATGTAAAATCCACCACTCGTGGAGAGAGCGACGGCTAGTCAGATCACCCTGCTTCATTCGTTTGGTACTTCCCATCCATGTGACGTCAGTTGAACACCGCCATGTAACAAACTCAAAATCTAATCATTCGAAATGGATTGGCCGAGCATGGAAACTCAATTCTCTTTGTATGTAATATGTCTGCGCTTCATAAATGGAGTTCTATAATTACCACTTCCCAAGTATGAAGATATATTTGTATCCATAACCGTAGTAATATTCAAGCTGCTCTACTTCCTTCTCTATGTAAAGACACATTTTGGTATCCCCAACCTGAGATACATGGACAAAGCTAAGTCGAGTGAGACTGGTTATTCGAGCAACATGCCAGGCTTTCCTGCGAATAAGGAGGAAAGGGTCCTTGCACACCTTCTAGCAACTAAGTTCCACACAAAGCCGGTTATAGACTCACAATTGGAAGTCAGGATGAATCCCACTATAAAGGATTTAGTCATCAACAGGCCATCCACTAAGAAGAAAAGGAGTAAGCGACATAATAAGGAAGAATCTACGGTTGAAGCGGCTGAAAGTGTTGGAGAAAATCAAACGGTCTGGTTAGATTCTTTTTTAAAGGTGGATATCGCTAAGCTGAAGTAAGTCTTCAACTAATATAAGCATGTCTCAACGAATTTTGAATAGCCAGTAGCGGAGGTAAAGAGTACAAGAGATGATAGGCCTGTTCTTCAACGACCCTTTTTACAATAGGCTAACTGATGTCTTCACCCTTTTGTAATTTTGTGATTAATATGATTATATAAATACAGAAATGGATTTTAGACTATTTTATTACAATTTCTATCTGGTGATGTTATGACTCTTGTTTTCTTTTATAATAATTTTTTCTTGTAATCTTATATTTTATGTTCATCTGTCTAAATCAAAAGAAATTAAAATTCGGAATTCTTTTTAATTAATGCTTCAATGCGATTATGCGTTTATTTTTCTTTTATTATTATGCAATTTTAAACTCAGACTCCTCGCCTTACAAGCGACTTCGCGCACATTAACTTGACCTATTCATTTATATTATTGTGCATAGCAATACTACAAGGTAAACACTTCTCCACGCACCTAAATCTATTGTGCATTTCTTCTTCATCGTACCGACTACTTACGTGCACTACTCTGGTGTTGTGCACCAATATCCACTGCACACAGTTTTGATACTATGCACCGATATTCCACATGCATGTTCATCCTATGCATGCACCATGTCAAGTTTAACATATTCCTTCACGCTCAAATATCTGCACACACTACTGACTACACCGTCACGAAACAACTTATACTCATACTTATGCATGTACCAACAAAAATCCTCTGCGTTAAGAAATACTCACACACCCCATGTGCACCTTACTATGTGTGTGCTTACCATGCAAGTATAATTTCAGTGCATGCATCTACACATAATACTCTTTCACGTGGTGCCACAATTTACAACGCACACTGGCGCACCACGATTTCTTGTGCGGTGCCAAATTTACCTCGCACGCTAGTATGCCAAACTTTTCCAAGGACACTCTATGACTCTAATTCTGATCACTTCGAAGTTACTTTCCTATGAATATTCACTTCAATTTCACCCTTCTGTCCCATCCAAGCTCAGTGTTGAACTAAGGCTATAATACCATATTGTAACGATCCCCCCGACCAACCTAAGGCCAGGGTATGCCACTCTAGACAAACCACTCATGCTCTGACACCAGTCGGTAACATTCCCAGCCATCAGGTCGGGCCATGCTACTCTAGGGAACACTTTCTTTCCCATACTATGGAACATACAGTAGCATAAACAGTAGTCAACTAAGCAATGCCACCTAAATTTACTCTTTAGACTGCATGCAACTAAAACATATACATACAACACCCTCGCGGATGCTTTACATCTAGACATAAACAAACAATTACTTTCTGTAACATACAAATTTTATATTAAAATAACAGTAATTATCGACATGCATCATTTACAGGAAATTACCCATAAGCACACAAGCAACCATAGTCACATATATGATAAAATCATAAGATAGGCATGTAAATAACAAAACAGCATATCCATATATCATACAATTGGTACTTATACTAGAAAGACTATCACCAACTGCTTACAGGCCGTACACGAACCTCCCAGCCATAGACTACACTGTTCATCACTGTCAACAGTGAATCACCCCCGAGCTGGGACTAAACTCCACCCACGGTAAAGGGATTCCTATCTAGGCTAAGGCTCATGGACAATAGGAAAGACTCTGTCTCAGGTGCTCACTCAACTAACATCCTATAGCCTCTCATTCCCCACATGCCTGTCCCAACCAAGGAAGTGTGCCCCTTCTCTGCTCAGCAGTCCCTCGGCTGCCCCACTTCCCTTCCAGGGCTTCAACAACAGGACAGACCGGAAGTCTTAGAGTGTTGTAGTTGTAGTTTAGCACCTACAGAAATCAATCCCCGACAATTCTCTCACTCGGAAAACTCCTCACAGGCCTGACAACCCGCTTCTTCAATCTCACTCCAATCTAACCAAGTACACCAACCAAAAAGGATGGGGAAACAAACCTCGAAAAGGTGAAATGGTTGTCTCAAGGATAACAGAATGTATGAGTGAAATGGTCATGGATTCATTGACTAGATAACTAAGTGTGTTTTTGGAATCACAGTGAACTCTTTGTCAAAAATCATGGTCAGCCTGATGGTTCCCCCTTTTCCCCCATTTGTAAGGTATCTGTGAGAAAAAATCCCCCCTGAGCTAAGTTTCCCCACGATATGAATGCATGTCCCTAACTTGACACTTGTCATATCAGAAGTTACTTTTGTCCACNATGTTTTAGGAAATATTAATATAATATTCCATTGACTTTTGGCCCTCCCTTTCCCTAACTGGTGAATTTCAGTCCCCCATATCTTTTATCGTGGTCGGTCTGCGCGTAGTGATGTATTTTATATTAATCATGAGTCATGTACAAAGTAGGTGCTCTAGCCTTTAACATCTAGGCACGCTGGCCTAATTCCAAGACATAAGCATTTCGGCTTATAATACTGGCTCACCAACCTATAATGTATATTATATACACAAAGGTCTGCTAACCTTAATATTGCATGCACTTAGTTACTGCGCGTTGTATCCTCTGTCTTTAAGGTTGCGCGCACCTTAGTTACTATGTGCAGTATTCAGAAATGTGCACATTACATCCCTTTACTACGCAGTATATGCGTGCACCATGCCATGAAAGGTGTATTACAAAATTCATGTCTAAACAACTCACTAGCTTAAATATACTTGGGTTATATTTACATTTGGGTTCGGCCGAGGGATATTACAAATACAACATTAGGTGGGTTTGGGAACAAACCATAGAGAAGAAATTTATGCCCTCTAGATCCTAATTAAGGTTGTAGTGGGTAGGAAGGTTAAGAGGCTACAGGTATTTCGTGACTCCAAACTTCTAATGGTCTCAGAAAATGGTAAAAGTAACATTTATAACTTGGAGCTGTGGCCTATTTTCAATAGGATTATGGAAAAGAAAATAGTTTTTGAAGAGGTGTCCTTTTCTCATGTATACCAAGAATTCAAACACAAAGCAAATCAATTATCAAAGGAAGCACTCATTTTGGAGTAATTATTTTTTCGTGTTCATGATATTAAGGACCATACTCCTACAAATTTGATACTCATACATCTTTTTTGATGAATGGATTTCCGGACTTGTTTTAATTTTTGTTTATGTAAAGATAGAGAGACTTTGTCTCATGGTTTTGTCTTGACATCAATATGAAGTTGTGGAACTATTTGTTTAAAGAGTGACCTATATAAGGATGATTGTAAGATTCAAATTCATAAGGATAGGCTATAGAGTTATTTGATAGAGACAGTCTATAAAGGAAATGGATGTTAATGTTAAAAGTAGAAGGGATCTCGTCAATGTGTATTTCATTTCCACTAGAAATATTAGTACAATGATTTGCGTCTCATAAATAAATCCTGAAATATAATTTCTTGTAGGTAGATTCAATCATTATTAAAAATATGAATTAAAGATCACTTAAAGATTGTAGATAATCACTAAAGATCACAACAAGCATCACATTTAAGACAAGTATGAGTCAAAAAAATTATTGATCTTCCATTAATTCCTCATAAATATAGAAGGATCTTTACATGATAGACATCATATATACAATCTCCATTACAAAACTGGGCAAACTGTAATATAGATTCTACAACTTTCTCCTCTTTGAATATTCCTTTGAGGAATCTCTAACATGCCTCTCCTTTTCTATCTCTCTACTTACAACCGTATATATTATGTTCCCCATGGGGACCACCAGGACCCATAGGTCACTTACGTAAGTGGATCATAAATAAATTTACATGAATTCATAGGTCCTTCAGCCAATTGTTACAACTTTGAGTCAATGATTTGTACTTGAGGCACACTCTACCTTATCGTAGCCAATTTTCTGCTAGAATCGATACTTAAAAGGGTGTTTTATCCAGTGACCAACTTTACATTGTGGGGTGGTACTTTAGAAGCTTACAATGTGATTGGGTTCCAAAATTATTAGTGCCCTGAAGGGTCTAATGGAAGATACAGAATGTGGTATGGATATGGAGGGTACACCACTAGGTGAGAAGAGAGTAAGGAAGTATTGGGGATGAAATTAAGGAAAAATATTATCGTGGGGATGGAAAATATTGATACAAACAAGGTATATGTTTACCACTTGTTATGGTCTTGTTTCTAAGCAACTTATGTGGTATCCTATACCTGGGTCAAACACCTTCAATGCCTATTTGACCCAACCAACCCAGACATATTCTTTATGGTGAACTACTTTGTCTCTCATCTCCTTGTACTGTCTCATTCTCTTGAAACTATTGGAAACATAGATTCCTCCCCTCAAGATGTGCACCAAGTCCTTTGGTCCTCCCACTACTGCCGGAGACTCCCCCTTTCTTTGTCATGGGGCCTCTTCAACTATCAATGTCGATGAAACATGCTTCTTCTTGACTACTGGCACCATATGCATATGGGTGCAGTACTATGACCTCTATGCCAGCCACATGAATCCTTCCCAAGTTTCCCCCATGGTGGCGTAGTATAAATGTTATATGTTTAATTGGCATTTTTCACCTGAATCCGATGATCTAAATCTAGGAAACATCACAATTTTATGTTGTTTAAATTTCATTTATGAATGCATAAATGGATTCAATGTCCTGAAGAACCCATGGGGAACTCAAATTATAAGACTTAACCAATCAATGAGCTACTTATAATGCCATGGAATACTATTCCTTTGTTATAAAAAGGGGTAACTCTAGGACATGGTAGTACTAGTTAGGATGAGCCATCGTATGAGTTGAAATTATCTCATAGCATATCTAGTGGCACAACGGATATGGGTCAGGTACTTCCCAACCTTCCCACATCATGCAAACTTCTAATCTATACTATGTTCATCAATTAATCCTTGTACTTTCCAATCATATCTCATGTCCATTCACATTTAATTGAGGTATCAATATAGAGAAGGCATAATAAGCCTGTGTTGGACATTTTTATCCCCCATAGCAGACATAATTGACATCTCGATCAAGACAACACAAGAATAATAACCATGTGAAGGACATTTTTAGCCCCCTAGCTGGCATAATTAAGGCCCAATTAGGTTTCAAACGCACCCATGAGACAAACATTTGTTGACATAGCAGTGCCATGTAGGTGACATAGTGTAAAGCCATATGGAAATGGTGGATCACGATGTTGATGTCACCATTGTATAATTGGTGGTCTTGAAAACCATCGAATACGAGTCAGACGTTTGACGAATACTGAACTATGTCGTAGGAAGGGATAATTTTAAGGATGGAAATTTATATTAAAATGTAGAAACCTGGGCTAATATTACTAGTCCTTAATATGAAAAATGTAAAATGTTTGGCTATAGTTTTGTAAAAATATTCAAATTTCTCAGGATTTTATATAGTTTCTATAAACTTTTGGCAATTTTTAAGGTAAAATAATTTTATTCTATGGAATTTGGGCGAAGAAATTAGTGAATATTGTTTTGGGAAAAACCATGGAAAATTAGTCCATTTGTGAAATTTATCCCCTAAAATCATCTATGGTTGTAGGTTCGACAAACGTCGGGGGACTAATAAAAACATATAATGAAATTTTTAGAATTAGTGAGTAACATCTAACAGTAAGGTGGATTTTTTCTATAACATTAGAACACCTCGATGAAATTCAACAC